>SMOI01000426.1:0-24234 GCA_008000375.1 Poteriospumella lacustris | reverse complement strand
TCTTCCGCAACGCCTCTCCAAAACACTCGTTTCGTTGTGATCAGTGGGAACACGTTGTTCCGTAAACTGAAGCGCATTTGCACACCGAATTTGGAAACGGTGCCGGTGCCCGTGCGATCACCTCTCAACACGCCCGTCTCAATGATCTCGCGCACAAGGTCCAGATACTGCAACTCTTCGGTATTCCGGACAGACAACATAGGCTGCGGTGGGAGCGATGATGGAGCGGCGACACTGTCACAAACCTCCTCCACGGCATCATACTCAACGAATCGGAAGGTAATGCCAGCCGTCGAGGAAGGCTGCGGCTTCGTTCGCTTCGAAAGACGGAAGCTGTCCGCTGGAACGCGTGGGAAAAAGGTATCAAACCCTTCAAACTCCCCAAATATTTCGGTCACGTAGATTTTGCGACAGAGCGGAGAGGCGACGGCCTCGCGGTATAGCGACTCTCCACCGATGATGAACACTGATGCAACGGTAGCATCTTGATCGAGAGCATTCACTGCATCGGATAGGGAAGCAAACGACAGCACTTCATCAGGAAGGGCATATTTCGTTCGGACATTGGCATCCGACGACAGCACAACGTTCAAGCGGTTTTGCAGCGGGCGGAACTTCGCAGGGAGAGATTCCCATGTCTTGCGACCCATGACCACCGCGTTGCGAAGACCACATGGGGCGGTAGAAGTAATGTCCTTGAAGAATGCCATATCTTCCTTGACGCGCCATGGTAACTGCCCATCACGACCAATGCCGTAGGTTGCTGGATGCAAAGAGACAACGGGGGCGAAGCCTTTGGATGTCATGTTCACCGAATAATAAGTTCGCGATATGCAAAATGTACTATTCTGGGTGTAACCCTCACACAATCTAGCCTCGTATTTCTACCCACGTGCACCAGTGCGCATTGTCGGGAGAAGGAAGGGGGCAAAGAAGATTCAAATCGAACACGTCGTCGGCCACGGCGGATTTCAAACCTACCGCTCTGGGTATCTGGGTATGTACATGTAGGGCCAAAAAGGTCTCTGGGTATAGACACGATGGTGACGACACACGACCGACCCCTTCCCAACGGACGGGACGGGCGATGCGAATATTGGCATCGTATCGCAAGCATGCAAAGCGATGGGTGATGGTCAATGGTATTTATTTTCTTTTACCTCACCATGCTTGGGCGATTTTCGAAAAGGATATTCTCCACCACCACATCCACAGGTGGTGAGCGACTCCAGTCCCTGAATCAGGTGGCCAAAGACCAGCTTGGATTTGGTTTGTACGGTGGAGCCGCCATGTTGTTCTTCGCTGGTGCATCGTTCCTGTTGATCTCCCGCCTAGATTCGATGGACCAAACAATCGACTCGAAATTTGAGCTCCTTCGATCGGACTTAAAGGAGTTTTCCAGAGAGTCCAACCAGCGTATACTTGCACTTGAAATTGATAAGGGTGTAAGACAGGCGATCGAGAAAGATCGGCGCAATCGCCGCCGGCATGAAGATCAGGGTCATGAGACGTAGAAGAGCTCGCCTCTGGGCCTTCTTTTCTCCTTGTTATATGCATATATATATGCAGAGCTGTGCATGTTGTAAAAACGTTGTGAATTGAGTGTTTCGACTGGACAGACAATTGGTGCGCTATTCACCAGAAAGAACCAGGTGTTCACACAGGCATTATATGGAGGGCTCAACTGCAGGGGGAGGGGAGGGGTGGCTGTACATTAACGGGCAGTCGCTTGGGTCTACAATGCCGTATACAAGGGGAAGCCCCGTGGTAAGCGGGAAGGCTAAATAGTTATATACACCTCCCCCCTCCTTTTTCTAATGCCAACGGGGGCTGTGGTGGTTGTGGCACGATATGATACAGCGGTGTTACAGCTCCGTATCTGTACGGTACTATGCTATGCGGTGGGGGGGCGACAGTGTTACTTCTTGGCCGCCGCGCCGTGGACGCCGTGCGACGAGAAGAGTCCCTCGTCGCGGGGCGTCTTCAGCAACTCCATGATGCGAGGCAGCAGGGGCTTCAAGGCGACGAGGTTCTCTCGAACGGCCTTCACGCTGTAGACACAGACGCAGACAGACACAGCCGCAGTCAGTACACACGACGACAGTACACACGACGACACGCGACACGTTACCTGCCCGGCAGCGTGGCGATGAAGGTTTGGTGGCGGGTACCCGCCACGGGGCGCGCCAAGACCGCCAAGGGCGTGTACTTCAAGCCCTCCTGCAGCAATGCTTGTGCGATGCCCGGCGCAGGGCGATGGAGCAGCGGGGCAATCGTCTCGGGGGTGAAGTCGCGGGGGCCGAAGCCCGTGCCGCCAGAGGTCAACAGCAAATCGACGGCGGCCTCGCCGGTCGCAGCTGATACGGCGCTGTCTGTCGCTGGCAATCCGCTGTCTGCCACCGATGCTGCCGTTGACGACGGCGGTGACCGCGACGAGTTGGTCCACTGCAGCACCGTCGACGTGATCACGTCGGGCGAGTCCGGCACCGTCGCGTAGCGCGTCACTTCGAAGTGCAACGGGTACGGTTTCTCCTCCGCCGACGCAGCCGCCGTCGCAGCCCATTGCGTCAAAATCTTGGCGATCTCCGGGCCGCTGTCGTCTTGGTACGTCCCCGTCGAGGCCTACACCACAGCACAGCACAGAACAGTACAGCACAGCACAGCACAGCAGATCAGACGCGTCGGCTCTCACAGATGAAGGAGGACCCACATACGCGATCGGAAATGGTCAAAATGCCCACGCGAATGTGCTTCCAGGCGCCATCCGCATGCGACAGGTGGGCGGGGCAGCACTTGCTGCTGCTGCCAGCGGTGG
This sequence comes from Poteriospumella lacustris, assembly GCA_008000375.1. Classification (NCBI taxonomy): domain Eukaryota; class Chrysophyceae; order Chromulinales; family Dinobryaceae; genus Poteriospumella; species Poteriospumella lacustris. The sequence continues at coordinate 21,419 of SMOI01000426.1, read as the reverse complement.
TGACGACAGTGGCGGTGGCGGCGGCCGCCTTCGCCTGCAGTTTGTCGGTGAACGAGCGCGGCAAATGCGCCAACGACGGAGTTGCCACTGCTACCGCATCGGGAACGGCTGCGGCCAGCTTATGCATTGAATCTTGATCGAGAACGGGGACGGGCAGTTGGCTGATGAGCAGCGCGCGATACTCCTGGCCGAAGACCGCTTTGCCCGGTCCCTGTGGCAGGTAGAGCAGCCCGTTGGCCGTCTTCATCGACAACAGCCGACTGGAGCGCTGATTGCCCGTACTATACGCGACCAGTTTGGTCGATGGACCCGCAGCAGACGATGTAGACGGCCCAGTCGCGAAGATGGACACGCGATGGTACTCCGGCCGCTCCGGATCCAACGTGATCGGCTTGTCGCCCAGCAGCGTGACGGTGACTTCGGTGTGCAGCGATTGCAACGCAGAGAAGCCCTGTAGCCGTCGTAACGCCACATCCACAAACAACGTCTTGGTCACGATACACGACACGGGGTTCCCCGGCAGCCCAAAGAAAAGCGTCGACTTCTCCGCCGCCGCCGCCGCCTCGCCACCCGCCGGGCGACTGCTGCGGATCGTGGCGAAGGTGGTGGGCTTGCCAGGCTTCATGTTGAGTTTATTGAAGTGCAAGGTCACGTGCGGGGAAAAGGAGTCGTCGTTCAAGAGCAAGAACTTGATGTAGTCCTTGTTGCCCATCGAGACGCCGCCCGAGGTGACCACGACGTCGCACTCGCGACACGCTTGCCACAGCTTCGCTCGAATCGCATCCAACTCATCGGGCATGATTCCGTAGTCAATTACTTCGAAGTGTTCCAGTTGGAATGATCCGATCAAGGTGATGCGGTTGCTGTCGCGGACTTGCGCTTCGCCGAGGGCGGCGTCGGGTGTGGACGGGTCGACGAGTTCGTTGCCCGTCGACATCACACCGATGACAGGCCGGCGTAGACAAGGAATACCCTCCGTAAAGCCCGTCGTAGCCATCAATCCCAATTCAATCGGTCCCAAGACGGTTCCCTTCGCAAGCACCTCCTCTCCGAACTCGATGTCGCTGCCAATTTGACGAATGTGGTCGCCTTCTTTGACCGCGACGAGGATCTCCACTTCTTCCTCACTGATCTTGCGAGTCTCCTCGATTTTCACCACTGCGTTGGCGGTGTCAGGCACTTTGGCCCCCGTCGCAATGTAAGATACTTCATTGGCAGCCAGATCTCCTTTCGATGCATCGCCCGCGTGCATGTGCTGGGTGATGCGGTACACACCCGGTTGAAGTGGTCCGCAAACCGCATATCCATCCATGATCGATGCACGAAAGTGTGGGAAAGGTGCTTTGGAAATCAGCGGCTCCGCAAGAGTTCTTCCTAAAAGCTTCGTGGACAAGGTCAACCGCTCGACAGCCAACGGCTGCGTCGCGGCCACCACTCGTCGAATGGCTTCTTCAACACTGATGGGAGACGAATTCATCGTAGATTGACCAATCGCGTTTAGAGTTCTGACGGCACTTCTGAGGACCACCAATGGTGTTGTACTGCAATGATTGTCGATTGATTTATTGATTGAAGATTGAAGATGGTGGCGGTCGGCGGCGGCGGTCGGTGGCCTCCTACGGGTCTGGTCGCGACGACGACGACGCCACGCGGGTGTTTCTTCTCTCGGCGACCTCCACCGCCTCGCGACGGAATATAAAACAGAAGGAAGCATCTCAACGGTAGCCTAACGAGCAGACACAAGCGAAATACCAGTAGTATAAGTATCGGGCAGAAATGAGTGACGCAAATAGTAACAACAACGCCAACGCGGCCAATCCGACTCAAGGAGAGCTGAAGCAAGACGCCCGCGATGCGCGTCTGGGTGGACACATGCGGAAAACAGTCGAGGAAAACTTACGGAAGCAGTTCCAGGGCTTAGCTCGACAGAATTGTAAGGAAGAGTCGATCGCCTTTGGCAAATGTGCCCAAGAGAACGGTGCGTGGGTCATCTTCAAGTGCCGCGAGTTGTCGAACACCAGTACGTCTCCCCCACTCGCTGCCGAAACGACCTTTCTGTGACGATGTTTCACCCTTCTTTTATACATGGACAACAGTGAACAAGTGCATGGACCGGTATTACAACGAGGAGAACTTCCAGCAGTACCTACGCGACCTGAAGGCGGCCGGCAAGTTGCCTGGACAACAGCCGCCGCAGTCTCAACAGCACTAAGAACACCCACACCCCACACCCGCTTTGTAAATTTGAGTATCATGCCTAGTAGTGTTCGTCTCTGTTTATACTTCGTTTGTGTTTACAACGTGAGCTTAGTCCAGCTCGTCCGCCGCCGTCACGGGACGTGTCGGCGCGCTGGCACTGGCGCTGGCGCTGTGGCCGTTGGCCGCCTTGCTTTGCTGCGCGTAGGCGACAGGATCGAAATCAACCGACAGGGTGTATTCGCCGTCAAGGAAAAGCTTCTCGGGGAAGCACACGGCCTGCACGACTTTGCCGTTGAACTTGCGGCCCTGGATCTTGTCCTTCGCTTGCGCGGCGCCCGCCGCGTCGGTGAAATGCACAAAGACGACACCATACGCTGGACTGGCACGATCGCGGGGCACGTGGACCTTGAGAACGGTGCCATACTTCTGGCACTCACTCGCAACGTCCTCAATGAGCTCGTCGTAGGCCTGTTCGTCGACGAGGTCTTCGTCCGTCGTCATGTTCGACAGACGCACCACCGACGTCGCCAGTTGCTCGTTGAAGCGCCGCAGAAGGCTCAATGTGCGGTCTTCTTCACTGGTGGCGTTGCTCGTCGTGGACGTGGTGGCGGCAGGGGCGGAAGCCGCCTGAGCAGCGGCTTGTTGTTGCGCTTGCGTTGGTTTCAGCAAAATAGCGGCCGACGAGGCGGGGATACGCGCGACGCTGATCTTGGTGCCGCCGAGGTCGATGCCGTTCATGCCCTGGATGACCGAGTCGATGACGTCCGACGTGACACTGTCGACGTATTCGAAGACGGCGGATTGGTTGCCGCCGGTGACGGGGATGACGTTGAAGGCTTTGAAGTCGCCGAAGGAGGAGAACAGGTCCTTGATCTGCGCCTCGGTGATCAGCGACGGCAAATTGGTCACCATGATAACGCGCGAGGCACTTGAGGCATCCCCGCCGAGGTTCAGCGAGGACAGCAATGGGTTCGTTGGTGCGTTCAGAGACAATGGCGGAGCGAGAAGAGGCGCCAGAGGTGCGGCGAGCGAGGTCATTGGTACACCGACGGCTGAGGCTGCCGCGGGGTTGTAGCCCTTCGGTCGGCCCACCTTCAGCGTATTCATGCCCACTTGGATACCATTCAGCTGTTGCAAGGCAGAGGTGGCCATTTCCACCGACCGCAGCTCAACGAAGCCGTAATGACCGTCGGGGGACACCCACGCGGTCACCACCGACTGCAGATCGGACGCGATTCCCACATGTTTCAGCGCTGCGTTCATGAACTCTGCCAGTTGCGGGACACTGATGCCAGACGGAAGATTTCCGACGTAAATCTCGCGATGAGGCTTCGTGGCCGCATCCCCAGGGGCGCCGAGCAGCGGGTTCATGTGGCCCGGGTTCACCAGCAGTGGGTTCGCCAGCAGCGGCATTCCCACGGGCAAGGCACCCACACTCTGCAAGGCCAGCGAATGCAATGCCGCCGCGGAAGCAGACAACGGCGGAGGAACTTCACCACGAGCAATGGCCGAGTTGTACGCATTGAGACGCGCGACGGCCTCGGGCATGCTGATGCCGGGGTTCGCAGCGATGACGTCTTTCAAGGTGACGGGCTTCGCACCATTGGAGGGGACGTTATTGGAAGAGCCGTTACTGCTTTCCTTGTTGTCGCGGTCCCGATGGCGACTGGACGAGCGGCTGCGATCACGACGGCGACGATCGCGCGAATCGCTACGGTCGCGGCGATATCGACTATCACGGTCTCTGTCTCGTTCACGCTCTCTTCGTCGATGAGCCGACCGTGATCGTGATCGATCAGAGCGACGTCTTCGACTGTCGCGCTCTCTGTCCCGATCGCGGTCTCGATCGCGATCTCTGTCGCGATCTCGTTCGCGGTCTTTGTCGGACTTTCGGTCTTTGTCCTTCTCATCACCACTGTTGTCCTTTCTGTCCCGATCGCGTCTGTCTCTTTCGCGATCACGATCACGATCTCGACCGCGTTCACGGTCTCTATCGCGGTCTTTCTCCTTCTCTCGCTCGCGTTCCTTGTCACGCCGGCGATCGCGGCTGCGGTCGCGATCTCGGCTTCGCTCTCGATCCTTGCTCTACAAACAAGATTACCCGATCACTGAAAGGAAATTGACAGCTTTTAATGGAGACAACTGACCTTTCGCTTGCGCTTGTGTTGGCGATCCTCACTGGAGTCATCCGAATCCTCCGACCTCATCTTTCGCTTGATTTTTGAGCTTTTATTAACATCATCATGAACAACAGAAATTTCGGTTGGTTGATGGGATTCAGGATTCAATCCAGCAACATTTGAAGAGGTATCACCATCCATATTCTCCGTTGTCTTGGCCGTGAAACCTTGGATAGCGTCTCACTCACTCGCGATTCGTTGCACACTACCAAGTCCTGTGCTTTGATTCAACGCCTTCAACCAAATGGTTAAGGAGAGTGGATTCTTTCCTTTGGATAGAAAGTCCTCCCAATTACGCAGGACAAAAACCTGACGAATGAAAAGTGAAAGACCTATTGTTATCTTGCGATGCCGCGAGCCGCCGTCCAAACTGTTGAAGACGCACAGATCAGCACAGATACTTCACTCACCACTTTGGGTATCTCTGGGTAACGAAACTTCCTACTTTTGGGAAACTTGAAAAAGTGAACGTTTATGGACTTTCGCCAAGGTGGATATTTTTGTGGCGCGAACGGCGTCTGCGCGCCACTCGTGGCAGGCCGCTGCTGCCAACAGCACGACTCACCCCCACCCAGCGCTGATCGCCTTTTGCTTCGTCTCTCATCGGGCGACCTGGACTTGCGTCTTGTTTGGTTGGTACTTTGGCAGCGATTTTGTTACAGAACGATCACAAAGTATTCTTTGCTCAGTTAGCCTCGATACACATCAAAGTAGATAAAATGCAGAACGACGCTGGAGAAATTGTTGACATGTACATCCCCCGCAAGTGGTAAGAATAGAAGTCATTTCAGTCTCAACAATTTCTCAATACTCGGAGCGCTCACAACAATCTTTTCTTGTTGATATCACAGCTCGTGGACCAACAGAGTCTTGGCTGCCAACGACTTCGGTGCCGTCCAGGTTAGTTGATGTGCTTCCAATTAACTGCCCAAATTTGTTTCTTATCAATCCCGACATTTTCCCGTTTTTAGATCAACGTTGCCGACATTGATCCTACCACTGGAACCAAGTTGAAGACCTCCTCCACATTCGCCATCAGCGGATTCATCAGAGGCCACGTAAGTCGTCATCATTTCGAAATGTCTGAAGTGAGAATCAAGCATTTATCGTTGCTTTTTATATAGTCTGAGGGTGACGAGGCTTTGACCGCCCTTGCCAAGAACGCTTAAATATTTTTAAGTTGTTCGAAGCTTGTTCCTTTTGTAAATCGAGTGAAATATTGAGCAGTTGAACTGAACTGAACAACTACAATCTGCGTTCACAGGAGACAGAATGGGAAAACATTTTGCTCTTTTACATCAAAAGAATGTCCACAGGAAAATCCTCTGTGGATTTACCACTATATTAATAGAGAATATGTGGATGTTCACAAAGATCGCTGGGGTTTGGGAAAGGAATTCATATGTACAAAAAACATGGATGGGCGTGACAAGGCGCGCTTACGACGGCACAGTCGAAATGCGGCGAATCTTGGGATACACCTCCAAGTAGGACTCAGGAAGCCCCTGCAGATGAAGAGGGCCCAGGCAGGCGACCGTCATATCGGCGTCTAGCTCCGCTTGTATCTCCACACCTAAGTACGAAGACAACCAAGAGGACGTTTAAAGGAACTGCAGAACAGACTGAGTGCAGTTGCATCGACTTACTGACTGAATTGGCTTGTGCGCGGTCTCTTGGTTTCAACACAGGCTGAAAGGGACAAACGTGCCCTTTCTTAGGCAAATTGCATCGCCCACAACGATAGTTTCCTCTGTTTCTCTGTGCAATTTGCATATTGTCAGGACTGAAAACAGCTATGGTCAGATAATAGGAAAGGGTACCTTGTCATCTTTGTCGTCCCCATCGTCTTGCAATGCCTCTGCACCTCTGTTAGCTCTCTTGCGATTGTTCCCTCCACTCTCACTTCCGCCCAGATCCTCGGATATTGATGTGTTGGAGCGGTCGTCTGGTCAACGGAAGTTTTGCTCGTCAGAGAAAATACAAAATGATCCCACAGAAATGTGTCTTACCATCCAAGTCACTATTTCTGGCGACGCTCATCGTTCAGGTTGAAAATAATTTTTTCTCTAAACGGTCGTTCTTCGTCGTACAAGGTGCAAATATACTGCTCCACTTCGGCAATGATCGCTCGAGCAATAGCGGTGCGGCAATATAAGACAATTTCGTTGCCTCCCGATGCGGAATGGTCGAGAACCTTGTGACGATGAGTCAATTATGCACAAACGTACGAGGACTTCCTCGGAACATGTAAAGGACCCGATGAAGGAAGTAGAAGAGGAGGCGGCGAGAGCCGGCCGAATGCTGCCGTCACAGCAGCAGCGCTGTGAGGTGGAAACCGAAAAAATTGGCGACCCAGCCGTCCAAATGAACGCAGATACCTATTTCTCTCACCGCCGCTGCCACTCTGTAACACCAAACACCAAACACATGTTGGACAAGGACATACACCAACGTGTATCTTTGATGATGATGATCGGAGTCATACATATAATTAAAAATGAAGTTGATCAAAGAAGAGAAAAAAATCAACAAAAAATGAAAATCAACAATCGAGTAGTAGGAAAACAAACAAAGCCCCACAACAAAAAGAGAAACACCCTCGGTGGCACAGTAGACAGCTCCACGGCTTGACGATGGTCGAAGGGCCCGAGGACACTGCGATCTCTGCACAAATCCACGTTGGTTCATTTATCTTCTTTTTCTTCTTCTTCTTCTCCTCCTCCTCCTTATTCCTTCAGATCTTGGCAGCCCCACAAGGAAAAACAAATGATGGTCCATATGATCAAAAGGCATATGAAACGGTGCGCGACAGGTGACAGGTGAAGTTCACAGAAAGCAACAAGGGCTTTACAAGTTATTGGGTGCGGCACCGAGGGCCAATTTCAATGCGGTGGGAGTCTGCAACGAACACAGCGTTAACATCAACTCGTGAAGACGTCTTCATCGTCACACGCGCTTACATCAATAGGAAACTGTACAGCTTCTTCCTCTGAGAAGTCGAGCGTCATTCGCTTCCGCGCACTTGAATCGGGTGGATTCATGGAGCCATCGCCGGTACCAAGCTGTTTGTCAAACGAGTGTGAGCAAACCCATCGGAGACAGCAATACAGGCTAGAGACCAAGGTCACTTACATGTTGTGATCGTGAGGAAGAGACTGCGGTAGGTGACTGGAACGGTCCGTTGTGACTGTGGTGTGGCTTCTCTGCACTGTTCGTGGCTTCACCGCCATCGCTTTGTCCGCCATCATCTGAACGACGGTGTGCTTTCTTATGCTTCTTGCTAATAGAACTGGGAGGATTGGGACCGGAAGGCGTTTGGCTCGACGGATGACCCAAATGAGCACTGCTACTCGTGGGAGGATCCGCAAGGGGGTTGCCCAACATCGTACCCGGCACAACCGCACCGCTGCTACTTCCACCGGTGCTACTGCGTGCACTCAACATACCATCGGCGAAATTAAAGAACCCAGAACCCATTGAGCCCGCCGAACCGGTGCTCCAGCGGAAAGGCGAAGAACCTTTCACATGTTCACCAGCACGTGGCGACGGAAAATGAGCTGCGACATCATCGAAGTCGAAACGTACTGACTCCGGTCCATTCGTAAGGCCCGTCAGCAAGCCACGTGTTCCCGGAGTATCGATACCAAACGTGGAAAACATGTCTGGGAAGGGCTTGTCTGCGTTACTTGCACTGCCGAAAGGCGAGTCCAAGTTCGATAAGGTGTTGAGATTGGACAACGACGACAACGGTGCTCCACTCTTCAGACGTGCCGATCGTCGCGGCGTCTCGCCGGGAGGGCCCATATCTGTCAAGCCACCGCCCACCAAACTGTGTAAATTATTCTTCATCGCCCCAAAAGCCAATCCACCATCTACCACCACACGTAACTCTCCCTTGCGTCGTCGTTTGATGATGGAACCATCGCCACCTGATTGGCTGCCTTGTCGATCGCGCCCACTGCTGAGATCGACGGAGTTGTCGTCGCCTTGCTCGTCATCAATAGACACCTTCTTCTTCCGCCCTCTCTTTTTCGGTGCAGGTGTGATCGTGCTTTCGCCCATTAAGAGAGCATCGAGATCCATTGCCGTCGAATCATCGAGATCCTTCTTGGATTTACGCGGCTTGCGAGGCTTCTTCTCCTTCACACCGGAATCGTCCTGTGCGGCCTGCGCCACGAAGTCATCTAATGATATTTCTGACTTGTTGCTCGAGTCCTTCTTCGCGGACATTTTCCTTTTGCCTCGTGCCGGCTTAACTGGCGTCGCGCTGCTGTCACTTTGATGACCATTGCCAGGTGAGTTGAGATACCGTTCGATTTCGTTGAGAGCCAGAACTTCGTTCGTCGAGATATTCGATCCAGGATGACCCGAAGCCCATCCGGGTGGAGGAGCTGCTGAGGATGCACCACTGACACCAGAAGACGAAGAGGCACCCACTACACCACCCGTCACACCTGCGACAGCGGCAGCAGCCACGGCTAAGGGATCGCCACTGGGTCGAGCCGCGATGGGACCACCAGACGCTTCCAATTTCTGACGGAAACGTTCTCGAAAGGCTGGATTGTTGTTGGCCAACTGTAGCGCAATCAAACGCTTGGGTGATTTCAACGGTAATGAACTCAACGTCGTCAATTGAATGACACCTTCGGTGTCGCTGGCACCAGCCACATACACTTGATTCGATGTTTCGGCCATTCGTTGAATATTGATAGCTTCTTCCAACATAATTTCTCGGGCGGCTTCTTCCGCAGCTTTGAAGTAACGTTGCAACTCTGACAAATTGACGGCCTTCCGTACACTCTTCTTCTTAATGGTGCTGGGTGCTTTATTCGCTTGGTAACGCGCTACACACAGAAGCAATAACGTTAAAACAACGATTCCATGGGGAGGATCGAACGCCTACTTACGATCATTGGGTGGATAGGACGACGGGCCTGGTGAAGATGTTGATGCGCGTCCTCCTGATTGGCTTGGAGAGCCTGTGTTGGCCGATTCAGTTGGTTGGCCATTCGATTCAGTGTTGGCGCTGGAAGGTGCTGCTGCCGAAGGACTCCCTCCTTCTTCTTTGACTGCCATAGCAGGTTCGTTGCCTTCTGAATCTGATAGAGGCTGTTGATTTACCACCGTTTTCAAGTTATTAACCAGTTTCTTCTCCTCCGTGCGTGGCTGGTACGACGTTGGCAACGCCAGTGGCAAACTCACTTGAGTTGACACAGGCATCGATGAGCCATGATTACCGATTTCTCTATTCAGACGTCTCACGTTTCGCCGCATGAATGAATACCAATGATTTTTGACATGGTTGTCCGTTCGTCCAGGCAATCGCTTGGCGATCTCACTCCATTTGTTGCCAAGCTCCTTGTGAGCTTCCGACATGATTCGTTCCTCTTCTTCCGTCCAAATGTTCTTGTTAATATGAGGATCTGAAGGGAAGACAGACGTTAGAACTGGAGAAATGTCACAAATATCTTTTGGCGGTGTAGCTTACCCAAGTGATTGTGCCACCGTTCACGACATTGCTTTCCTGAACGTCCAGGCATTCCCTCTTTGGCCAGGTTTTCTGCAATCTGTGCCCAACTCTTCGTTCCCAAACGAGCTACCATATCACGAATGGCTTGATCTTCTGCATCAGTCCAGATTCGTCGACTATAAAAAGAGATAAAACCAATCCAGTTCAGAACTAAATTGAAGATACTTGAAAGCTGCAGGTCTTATCTCACCTCTCTCCATTATCGGAGTCATTTCCACTGTTATCAGCTGCCTTATTATCGATTTCATTCAGCATGATGACATTCAAAAGTTATAAATCCGTGGCAGTTAGAGGATCTAGGCGGAATTTGAATTTGTTGAATTGGGAACACTGCAAATCAAACACAAAAATAAATCAACTGTAGCCCACTATGTGCAACACGAAATATTCCAATGATTAGAACCAAAAGAAGAACGTGCAATAGGCAATGGTCTAACCGTACGTTGATCCATACAACAACCTGACAGGAAGTCAAGAACAAGCCAAGAGGATTTTTCGTTTTTTGCGTTTGAACCTTTCTCGTTGGAAGAGTGCCACGGTTGAACTGTGTCACACACCCAACCGGCTTCACAGAGAGACGTGTGTCTCGCGCACAATACCTAACACTTTTCTGGGACTTTTTGGGATTTCCCAGACAACGGCGACCATCGTCATCGTGCGTGCATACAGTACCTGTTCACTGCTGTCGCCGTACCGGTACATAATTTGTAAGTGGTAAAGATGGAGGATGGAAAATTACTGCTCGCTACCCTTAACGAAATCGGTTGCCAACAGAACAATATGCTCTCTCTACTCTATAACAGGAACACAAGATCCTGTTTTTCTTCGACAGACAAGTCTCCAGTCGTCTCTTGAATGATCTCATCTAGAACCTGTTTATACATGACCTCATCATCTGCACCAAACATTGTTTTATGATCCCCAATCTGTCCTTTCCTTATAAACTGGTATCCATCTTTCCAAGGGACCGATATCGGCTCGAATTGTCCTCGATTGGCTTTCATGTATTGAAAGCTCATTAGAGGCAGAATGTGTTCAATTTCATCTTCTTCGTACGATAGACCAAGGAAATTAATGATTTTCCGCACTTCGGTGGCAAGATTGAGGATCAAATCTTCATACTTAACGAAGAGGATGTTGGATCCATTGGCTGTTTCGCGTCGCGCTCTCCACCAATTGATGATGTGATGTGGTCTGGATCCGTAAGGCATTTGACCCAACGTTGCCATCTTCAAAAACTCCTGAAACGTTCCTTCATACACATCAGCATCGTCTTGATTGCTGAGATGATGATAGAACGAGACAATGGCATCCTTCCCATCCCGAACCACATAAATATACTTCATGTTACTTTCATGAGGCAGCATTTCCCACGCAAAATGTGTATTGAACACATGGTAGCCCAGTTGTGTGTGATTTTGTTGGTAAAAATCTTTAAGGCCGCGTCTTTCCAGATCAAAGGTCCCTTGGGAGTCTAGGAAGGGTGTGAAATCAGAGATGTGCCGAAACCTTGGCCGCTGTCCTTTTGTGAGAATCTGATAAATAATGCATTGCATCCACGTGGTTCCAGACTTCGGATAGGAGCCAATAAAGATGGTGGGAAGACTTTCATCGTGGAAGGTCTTGGCCAAATGCAGTGAATCCTCTGATGTTATCGACAGCAACGGAAATGGTGCCGCCGGCGGAAAATCTTCCATCACAGAGGACACGTTCAAATAACTATGCACAACACTGCAATCGGCACTCTGTTTGTGACGAGTAACTTGTTTCTTTGTTCGGCAAAAGCAGTCCGAGCAGCTTGGAGCAGCATGGAGCAGGTGGCAGCACAGGAGATCGACACCCCACAGCATGGCGATGACGACGGCGGACGCAGCAGACGCTCCCACTGCTGTACGCCCTCCCACTGTACGCGCCCACCATACGTGTACATGTGTATGCATGTGATTGCCTATATGTGTTGTGCAATCATTACTGTAGTTTGGGGGGGGGGGGAGAAAGCAAACAAACGAACGAAAGAGAAGAAAACGAGTGAACTGCAATAGAGGCGTTACAACGACTGGCAGGCGAGGCAGGTGATGCGTGTGTAATGTGAGACTCGGCGGCCTGTGTCCCACAGAAACCGTGCGTCTGATGCCTCACAGACAGGCACGTAATGACGAAAACATCTGCGGAATAAAGTACAAGAGGACGGCCCGCAGATAGCTGTCTGGATAGCGAGTGATAGAAAAATGATACGTTAAAAGAGACGAGTGTGGATGGTGGATGGGGGAATAGCACCGCCCGATTGGCGATGAGGTTATGTACAACGACACAGACCGCTGACACGCGATCAGATCACCGTCCATCCTGGTGACTAGTCAATGACGGTCACGTGGACGAGGCATGTTGCAGTAGCGTCGCGCGGACGTCCTCCCAGTGAGTTCGGGACCGCCGCGCTTCGCTCACTCGCATCTCTGCCATTCGCTGTAAATGCGTCTACGAATAGAAGATACACAGTCTTAGAATAGGGACAGAACACTTTCAAGCCTCAGACTGCACGACGCCACTTACCACAGCCTTGCGTCGCTGCTCGAGCTTCAAGCGGGCGCTTTCGCTCTGCAACGTCACTTGCGCCTTGTGCACGTCACGACTCAGCTTGTCAACGGCTTTCTCCTTCTCGAGAACCGCTTGCTGTATTAGTTGCAGGTTCAGCTCATGCGTACCGTTGCCTGATGACGAGGTGTCGAAGGGCACTTGACGCGCTTGGTGCAGCTGCTGTTGTGCACGCTCTGCCTGTTTGCTGGCCTGGACGTATTTCTCCGTCAACTGGCTGTAGTATGCGACGTTCTGCGATTGCAGCACCTCGCGGTATTGTCCCAAATATAGCAATGGCACGAGCACCGTGTAATAGATCGCCTCTTGCAGTGCCCGATGGAATTCCGTGTGCCGATCGAGACCGTGATGGAAGATCGACAAGACCTTCGCCACCTCTGGCGACCACACCGAATCGGACATCTGCACCACAGCAACACACGTGTGGAGGTTAACCCGACGCGAAACCGGCCGGTACATTGCGCATTTACTCACCTGTTTGATGCCCTCGCAGATTTTGCCGCGTTCGTCGGCGAGTGCCGACTCGCTGCCGTGCCAGCGCTCCATGGACTTGCTTGCCTGCTCGATGCCCTCGAGTATGCGCAGACCCGACTGCGTCAGCTGCTCCACAGGCACATAGTGAGGATGCACGCCCCCATTTGCACCACCGGTGAAGAAGCCGTCCCCACCACCCGTTGCGCCACCAGCTGGCAGCAGCGACGTCAGTGACTTGGACACGGAACCCCACCACTGCTGCACGACGTCCGACTGCATCGCCTGCTGCGACCACGACGACACCAGACTCGCACTGTTTGACAGCATCTGCAAGACCTGGCTTTGGCCACGTTCATCCTCAGTCTTCTCCGCTGCGTCGCGGTCCGCTGAAGCGCCGTCTTTGCTGCCGCTCGATCTGCCGTTTTTGCTGCTGAACACGAGTTTTCCCTCGACGATGTGCTGCGACAGATCAACGAAGGCGCGCAGACCATTCGTTGAGGCCTCTAAGAACACGCCGACCGCGAAGGCGTGGCGGAGCACCGGGTGCGCGCAAACCGCCTGCAGAAACAGTTGCAGCGCCACCTGTCGTCGCCGTGCGACGTGGTCAGCGGTGCTCGGCGGCGACGATGCAGCAGGAGCCGCGAGACCGGCGGTCAACGCGCTGGATCCGCTGCCATTGGCAGTTGTCGAGGCAGGTGCCATGGGATTTGACTGCGCCGACGTCGACGATGGCGCCGAAAACGGTGCGAAGAGACTCGGCGCGACGAACATCGAGTACAGCGGCGACTCTTTCTTCGGCAGCGGAGGCACTACGTACTGGGGAAACTGCTTGCGCAGCGTTTGCGCAAGTTGCTCGAATTCGCTGTAACGGCGCTCGACGAGGACCGAAACAGCGGTATGCGTAGCCTTGGGCGACGGTGGCGCTGGCGGCGGCGTGAAAGGACCCGTCGTGAAGGACACCGCGATGCTCGTCGTGTTCACCAGCGAGATGTGACTCACCACGCCGTATTTGACGTGCTGATGCGTGAAGGAGTCGTCGCCGTAGACCTTCCAGTACGAGATCTCGGGTGAGTAGTTCTTGTGACACTGGCCCTCCGCGAAGTTGTAAACGTTGCGACTGAGTTTGAAGCGCAGCTCGGCCGTTGACAGCTCTGACCCGTTCGTCATGAGCGTGAGGCACTGCTGAAGGAGCGACTCGGAGGAAGTCGTCGAAGAGGACGCCGTTGGTGGCGTTGGCGTTTGCTGCTGCCCCTTGCGCCCCTTCTTCGACGCTTTTGCGACGAAGTTCTCCGACGGCGGCTGCGGTAGAGCAACCAGCGCAGGCGTTGGTTGAAGCTGCTGTTGCTGCTTGAAGATCGCGAGAAGCTTGCACAGCAACAGCCAGTGAGCAAACCGAATCGGCGCACCGTGATGCGGGCCCATCGAGGACAGGTCCACACTGCCATTCGCCAAAACGCCCCTCGATGCGGACGACTGCGTCGACGACGACGACAGCGACGACGAAGACGAGAGAATCATTGACGGATTATTAGGCGACGATGAGAGAGGCGTGGCGGAATTGGACGGTAGCACGTCGAGCACCAGCTTGATGGCCTGGAGGACGTCCTTCCAGGGGATGTCCGTTCGCAGCAGCAGTGTCACCACGTTGCTCGTCGTTGGCGTCAAAAAGCCATCGTTTTGTACATCGGCGATTTTAAAGAGCGATTCGTAGTAAGTGTATTCTTCTGTGGAGAAGTGTACGTCTCCGAATTTGGTTCGCAGGGTCACACCGGATCCATTGGAAGAAAATGACACACGCGTTTCATCCATATTGCAACCAACGATGAATCAGACTAAACAGAGATGTAAAGGAATTTTCGATAGGCAATCTGGTGGACTGGGAAAGACAGTGCGTGCGATCCCAAAATTCGAAATCGGTGAAAATTTGATTTCCAGCGACGATAAATCGATGAGGATGAAAAAAAGTCGATTGTTCACAGTTCGAATCGACACGGAATCTCAGCCTGGTCAATTTTAATTCAGAAATTGATGGTATTTGTAGTGTTGTGACTATCCTACTTGCTCCGTGGGAGGCGAAGAGAGATGAAAAAGTTCCCAAGAATCGACGTTCTGCGAAGATCAACTGACGGGCGACACACGGCAACCGACGTCGTTGAGCGAGAGCGAGGATCGTCGGAATTGAAACCGCCGCCGGTGCCCCATTGCGACATGATGACGACGAGCAACCGACGGACGCGTAAAGGAAGCAGCTCTGCAAAAATGAAACGCTCAACGAGCCGTTTCTATCGGCGCACTTGTTTCTGAACTCATGAAGTTGGAAGTGTCTTTCATTCATTTGCGTCAAGGAAGCATGATTTCCACCGAACAAGCGCGTAAAAATCATTCGTAGGCTTTTCTCCTGTCACTCTATCAGTGTCGCACGGTTTGTTTTTTCTCTTGTACTTGTATCAATCTGAATGAGTTCGGCGAATTCGAGAAATCCCGCGGCTGATGACGACGATGTTTCGTTCTCTATTGAGGCATTAGTGGCACAGTTACAGCATGACAGTGAAGATCTCGATGCAAGTTTGCAAAATTTCCTCCAAGATCGCGCTAATGCGGTTGAAATGCAAAAGAGGGCCTTGATAGAATACGAGGAAGAGATGGCTCGTATTGAAGCCGAGTATAACAATCTTGAACATGGCATCCTCGATCCTCCAAAGTAAGTTAGCCTGCCAAGAAATCTTCCCAAAACTGTATTCAACAAAATTTGTTGACTTGCAGGAAGACTGTGGACCACAATATCCTGAAGCATTTGAACATCGATCGACGAACCGAATTTCTCGCCAACGAGGCCAAAGCAGAAGCAGAAGCAGACAGAGATGAAGAAGAAAAAGACAATGCTGACAACGTATCTAGGATATCTATGTCCTTTCCAGAGCGCAAAAAGAAGTTCGGGGATCAGTTTCTTCTCGATCAGAACGTTCCGCCCCCATCATTCGACGAGAAGAAGAAGGCGCGTGAACAAATGTTCGACCACTTTGAAGAGAGCACCATTGAAGAGACACGACTGGTAAGTGAATACTGCACGAAACGCTTAAAAGAGGTTTGCTTAGCGCGCGTTTTCTCTGCTCAGGAGTTGGAATTGGAACAAGCCCGAGAACGGGGCGATGCCAAGCTCATCGACGAACTCTCCGATGCTTTGCTCTACATCCAGCGCATGAACAACGAAAAGTTGAATGATTTGGTCAATTCGTACCGACCAACGCTGTTTGGCAAACACTGGGGCAACGACCCCGATTACATCCAAATGAGTAAACAACTGAAGAACATTTCCGACGCTTTCTATCAAGCCAGCTCGCAAAGTGACATTCTTCCGGATGTACAACCGCCTGCGAATGCTGGATCCAAGGCGAGTAAAAAGAAGAGCGGAGCCCCAAAGAAGCACTGAGCGTACTCGACTCAGTGTCTCCTCGTAATGTACATAATTCGCAGACGTAAACCAACAGCATAACTGTTTTAGTATGTTACACATCCATCGCACTCCGCCAGCACCGAAATTACTCATTCTTCTCGTTGCTCTCGCCCTGCACTGCCGTCGCCGATGCCGACTTCTTCGCGCTCGACATCGTGATACCCGTCGTGCGCGCCATCAACGACGCCGCCACAAACAACACGAAGAAAATCCCCACCAACATCAGCGGCTCCAACACCAACTTCGACCGCGAGAACGTGTACGTGATGCGCACGTCCTGGTCGTGCTCCGGCACGATGTTGTGCGCCGTCAACGTCACCACCGGTCGTCCGCCGTTCAGCGTCGAGTCCAAGTACGTGTAGCTGCACACAAATACACACAACGCACACACGTCAGCCGAGTTGCCGTACCGCCATGCACACACGCCCATCAATACTTACCGCACCGATCGACTCTCCTCCGCCGAGTATGGCAGCTCCACACGGATGTTCTCCGCACCCTCCGGCAATATTACTTTCATGCTCATGTCCTCCACCCACACGTCCTTGAACATCGTGTTGAACTTCACGCGCAGGTGATACTCCGACGGCTTCTCCGCGAACTGGAACAGCGCCAGCTCCGTCGGCACCGAATACCCAATGTAGAACTGAGTCTGCCATCCGCCGAAGATCGGAAAGCGCGTCTGAATGTCCAGCTCCAGACCGCTCTCCTTGCTCACGCGGATGTCCGACGTCGAAATGTTCCCGATCTGGTCGCGGTAGTAGATGTTGTTCGCCTGCACCGGCAGATGCGCCACCAGATTGCGGAACGATGGCGACGGAGCATTGCGGCGCATCTGGTAGTCGAAACGAGAAAAGCCGCCCTTCAACGCCGCACCCGCGTGCTTCAGCTCGTACACGTCTTCGAACGCGATGCTGCCCCAGTGAGACACCTCCACCTCCCGCAACATCGACGAGAACTTCGCGAACGGATAGTTGTTCATGTAGTGCACCGTCATCGGAGAGAACTGTCGCAAGCACATCATCACCACATGTCAGCACCTTCTGTCAACGCCGTGTGACCGCTGTGTTCCCTTACCTCGAACGCCGCCACGTCCTTGAACGGTCCAAAATGAATCGACGAGCCGCGCACCGAATGACCCGGCACTTTCGTGAACGACTCAATCGTCGCCGACGCCAGCTTCACCACTGACTTCTGGTTGCTCGTCGCATACGGCGAAAAGAAATAGTGGCTGCCCTGCAGTTGCACCAGCTGACTCTCCATCTGCGTGATTTCCGCCGGATACGGCGTCAGCAAACTCGTGAACACCGCCTGCACCTTCAGCGTCGCCGACGCTGTCGACACCGGAATCGTCCACGTTGTGAAGTTGCCGTTACTACCATCACCCATCATCCACACAGCATCCGTGAGTAAGATTGCACCCACACGCGCCCACAAAAAGCCACTGCCTTACCTCACTGGCGGAAGAACGGACAACGGTTTGCCCTTCGATGACACCGACAAATGCGCCAGGTGGCTCGCCCAGGCATCTGCAAAGATCAACTCGTACTCTCCATTCAGCTCCGTCGCCTTGATATCCACCGAGTATCGAACAATCGACGTCGTCGCATCGATCACTTGCGACACGTCGGTATTGACAACGGCTTGCACGGCAGCAAAGCACACTACCAACAACGCGACAAGAAAGAACCCCGACATTCTGAATTTAATTCTGGTTCGTCGTATCCTTCGAAGTAATAAGTCACTTTCATCATCGATGAGCTTTGTTTGGCCGAGCGATAGTTAGACACCGAATTATCTGGGATCCGTGTTAAATCGTCGGACAAAGCGGAGATTCCGGGAAAAAGTTGAGTGTCGGTCGGTCGGCAAGTCGGCACAGCGTCGGAAAGGATTTCGATACGAACTGAACCGGTGAACTGCTCTTGGAAGGTCGAAGCGATTGCCCGAGAGACTTTACGAGATTCTTCTGACAGCATAACTATACTGTTTCCGGTAGAGAAAAACTATGGCAGACGAAGATCAACCAGCGTGGTAAGTTACATGTGCATGCCCTGTGTACCAAATATTAAGTGCTTGATGGCATCCATGACTTGATCATTGAATAGGCTACGAGCAGGAAACAATTCTGCACCCGCACCTGCCACTCCTTCTGGAGCTGGCAAAGCTGCTGCTTCAGCTGGTAATGCTCCCCCATATAAGAGTTTGGTTAAGATGATTTTCTTGGTGATGAACCTCGGTCTGATGATCTTCATGGCCGCAACTGGTGCCTTGGGAATCGGCAACGCGAACAATGTCAATGACTCCGGTGTCATTTTTGTGGGAATTTATCTAATCGTGTTCGCTGGCATTCTGACAGTGTTCGAGATTTCTCAGTTGTGCCCGGGTGGTCGCTTGGATGATTTCGTGAAGCGAAATTTCGGTTTCTTGTACGGAAATATTGGCAAAGGATTGTATTTGTTGTTGTACGTCTCTCGAGATGATTGAGTTTCGCGGTCTTTCACTGACGCCTTTGTTTGCTGTACATATAGTGTGGGCATCTTGTGCTTCGGTCTCTCTGAGCCTCGGCAGTTGGCCATTGCCGCTGGTGTCCTCATAGCGGCTTGGGGTTTAGCCTCGATTTTGATTGCAATGAAGGTAAATTCACCGTATTGACTTTGATGGATTCGCTCTTCATTGTTCCTGATGGTTTCCTCTGTTTCGCCCGTAGTTCCCCGAGTATTTCGACAAGAAGGAGAAGTTCACCCCGTAAAAGTGCTCTCACAGGTTCCTAGTTTTCGTTTCGTTTCTATTTTCTGTAAAAACCATATGAATAGGCGCTTCTACGCGCTGTAATAACCTGAAAATTTTGATGTCTTGCAACGTCGTTATATTTTCTCACTGACAACACGGTGCCACAACAAACACCATAAACAGAAACGAGTCTACTCATTCTTCTCATTGCTCTCGCCCTGCACTGCCGCCGCCGATGCCGACTTCTTCACGCTCGACATCGTGATGCCCGTCGTGCGCGCCAACAACGACGCCGCCACAAACAACACGAAGAAAATCCCCACCAACATCAGCGGCTCCAACACCAACTTCGACCGCGAGAACGTGTACGTGATGCGCACGTCCTGGTCGTGCTCCGGCACGATGTTGTGCGCCGTCAACGTCACCACCGGTCGTCCGCCGTTCAGCGTCGAGTCCAAGTACGTGTAGCTGCACACAAATACACACAACGCACACACGTCAGCCGAGTTGCCGTACCGCCATGCACACACGCCCATCAATACTTACCGCACCGATCGACTCTCCTCCGCCGAGTATGGCAGCTCCACACGGATGTTCTCCGCACCCTCCGGCAATATTACTTTCATGCTCATGTCCTCCACCCACACGTCCTTGAACATCGTGTTGAACTTCACGCGCAGGTGATACTCCGACGGCTTCTCCGCGAACTGGAACAGCGCCAGCTCCGTCGGCACCGAATACCCAATGTAGAACTGAGTCTGCCATCCGCCGAAGATCGGAAAGCGCGTCTGAATGTCCAGCTCCAGACCGCTCTCCTTGCTCACGCGGATGTCCGACGTCGAAATGTTCCCGATCTGGTCGCGGTAGTAGATGTTGTTCGCCTGCACCGGCAGATGCGCCACCAGATTGCGGAACGATGGCGACGGAGCATTGCGGCGCATCTGGTAGTCGAAACGAGAAAAGCCGCCCTTCAGCGCCGCACCCGCGTGCTTCAGCTCGTACACGTCTTCGAACGCGATGCTGCCCCAGTGAGACACCTCCACCTCGCGCAACATCGTCGAGAACTTCGCGAACGGATAGTTGTTCATGTAGTGCACCGTCATCGGAGAGAACTGTCGCAAGCACATCATCACCGCATGTAAGCATCTTCTGTCAACGCCGTGTGACCGCTGTGTTTCCTTACCTCGAACGCCGCCACGTCCTTGAACGGTCCAAAATGAATCGACGAGCCGCGCACCGAATGACCCGGCACTTTCGTGAACGACTCAATCGTCGCCGACGCCAGCTTCACCACTGACTTCTGGTTGCTCGTCGCATACGGCGAAAAGAAATAGTGGCTGCCCTGCAGTTGCACCAGCTGACTCTCCATCTGCGTGATTTCCGCCGGATACGGCGTCAGCAAACTCGTGAACACCGCCTGCACCTTCAGCGTCGCCGACGCTGTCGACACCGGAATCGTCCACGTTGTGAAGTTGCCGTTACTACCATCACCCATCATCCACACAGCATCCGTGAGTAAGATTGCACCCACACGCGCCCACAAAAAGCCACTGCCTTACCTCACTGGCGGAAGAACGGACAACGGTTTGCCCTTCGATGACACCGACAAATGCGCCAGGTGGCTCGCCCAGGCATCTGCAAAGATCAACTCGTACTCTCCATTCAGCTCCGTCGCCTTGATATCCACCGAGTATCGAACAATCGACGTCGTCGCATCGATCACTTGCGACACGTCGGTATTGACAACGGCTTGCACGGCGGCAAAGCATACCGCCAATAATGCGACAAGAAACATCCCCGACATTGCAGTCTTAATGGATCTCTCTTCCTGTTTTTTGTGGTCGAGATTGATTCTTGATTGTGGTTCCTTTCTTGACAAAGCAAGTCGATCGGCAGAAGAGGGAAATAACCCGAACTACCGGGTTATAAAATTGCTAAAAGCCGAACATGTTGTAATCAGACGGTTTCATTTTTCGACTTCCGAAAGCAACGTTCGCTTTGGAGACGATTTCCCTTTTCGCCGTGGATTTCCGTCGCATTTCCTTCAATTTGGGGACAGCGAGCTGATTTGAAGTGCAGAAACCCAACGTGCATCTCTTGCTCGTGTTCGAATAGATAGACGAACGAAGATTGATACCTTTGCGATGGATTTATTCGACCTATTGGGCGCATAGAATTTGTGGAACTTTGACAACAACCAGAGCTAGAGAAGATGGCCTTCGTAACTCCTGCCGACGTCACTTCTTTGACGAAGCCCACT
>SMOI01000425.1:0-24294 GCA_008000375.1 Poteriospumella lacustris | reverse complement strand
TGAACATGACGATGGCGATGGCGTGGATTCCAGCAGCCATCGCTGCCGAACAAGTGGCCGTGGCTGGACTTCAAAGTGCCTGAATACAGCCCCATGGGCTCTTCATTGTTGTTTTGTATCGTTTACCATTGTTCTCCTGTGTGAATCCATCCCGTCGGGCCTCACTCTCGTGATTTGGTGGAATGACGAACGCAAAATCGGACAATCTTTCACGCCCGGAAACCCCGTTGCCAATGTGGCAAGTCATCTCCGTGTTTATGGTCCAATTGTGCGAAGCTATGAATGGTAGGGATTCGCAGCGCTTATTTGTTGTTATGTTTTCAATTCTCACGTCAGAATGTTGTGTTCAGTGAATGTTCTGTTTCCCTTCCTCGCTTTTATGATTGAAGACATGGGACATGGTGGCCATGAGTTAGGATACTACGCTGGAGGATTAGCTGCAGCGTTTTGTGGCGCCCAGTTCTCGTCTTCTGTTATTTGGGGAGCTATCAGCGACAACTATGGTCGGAAGCCCGCGGTTTTCTTGGGTACATTAGGGACGGCGGCAGGGATGCTGATCTTTGGGACCGCCAAAACGTACTGGCAGGCAGTTTTGGGTAGAATCGTTGGTGGAATTCTCTGTGGAAATCTTGGAGTGGTGAAAAGCTTCTTGAGTGAAATCACCGACGAGACCAACCAGGGCAAAGGCTTCTCCTATTTGAGCATCGCGTGGTCGCTAGGAAGTCTCCTGGCGCCGTTGGCCGGAGGGTTGCTGTGCAGCCCGGCCGAAAAGTATCCCGCGTATTTCTCCAAGGATGGTCTCTTTGGATATTACCCCTATCTACTCCCTTGCCTTATCTGCGTAGTAAACAATGTGGTCACCGCGTTTTTCTGTTTGGCGGTGATGAGGGAGACACGCAAGTTCAAGAAACCGGTGAAATCCACGACGAAGACGGTCGATGACGCTCACACCACCAATCCCATGGTGTCCAAGTACAACCAAGAAGTGGAGATGACGACAGTTTCCACCTCTACCTCCACCTCCACGACGTTGTCCATCGAAGACGACTCCGAGCTGACCATGCGTCGAGGTCTTAGCCGCACGCCGGAGGAAGCCGCCAAGTTCAGCATCGTCAGTGACGACGAGGACGATGACGAGGCTGCTGACAACGGGAGACATGCGCACGAAGACGTACGTTCCATGTTTTTGGCGTCGGACATCAACTACAGCGAGGTCGCCATTGGCGAGGAAGACAGCGACGAAGAGACGTCCAACCCTCTGTCCAGCTCGGAAGGAGCGTCGAAGACTTCCTCCGCAGCCGACCAGGCGGGACTGATCGCCCATGAGGATGAAGGCCACGACGACGATGAAGAGGACTTCGACGAAAGCGACCTGTGCTGCGTGAACAACAACAGCAACGCGCCGTGGTTTTCGTGTTGCGCGACGCCGTCGCCTTCGAAACGAAGCAGCGGCAGCAGCGGCGAAACCGACGTCGAGTTCGGTTCGAGCAGTTCTCACGGGTTGACAGTGACGAGTGATGGTGCTCGACGTGGCAAACAGCTCTCAGCCAACAGTAAACGTGCGTTGGTCTTACGCCAACGGACGGTGCTCATGGCGACGGGCAACTACGGCATCTTGGCCATGGCCTACATCCTCTTCGACGAGACGATTCCCTTGTTTTTGAAGCTGTCCAAAGCGTATGGCGGATTAGAATTCACGTCGTCGCAGATCGGTTTCCTGTTGTCGATCTCGGGCGGCGCCATGCTGGGCTTCAACTACTATTTGTTGCCGTATTTCATCACGCGGACGAGCAAGAAGTCGATGTTCGAGTGGGGCATCATCGGCTCGATTCCCTTCGCGTTGATGTGGCCCGTGATGGCTTTGTTGAATGCGGATGTCCTCGTCCCGAAGATCCACAACGCGACGAGCTACTGGGCCATCTTGTGGCCCATGCTGATCTTCGTGTGTCTGTTGAAGAACGTCTTCGCGTGTCTTTCGTTCACGGCGGTGATGCTCCAGATCAACCACAGCGTGTACGAGGAGTACCTCGGCGCTGTGAACGGATTGGGTCAGTCGCTGGCCTCGCTCGCTCGTGCCTTCGGCCCCGCGCTGGGTGGCATGTTGTGGTCGATTTCCATCCAACGGAAGTTCGTGTTTCTGAACTTTTTGTCGGTGGTCACGATTCTCGTCGTGTCGGCCTTCATCAACCGACAGCTGCCCGAGTCCATCAACCACAAAAAGCGTCGTAGACACAAACATGGCGATGACCATGGTCACGACGCCGACGGCGGGGGTATGATGATGCATTAGGCCACCGCTGCCCCCCCCCCATTTGTACATAGCGTAGCACCGCACAACATCGCGTGCTGTAGCACAGCAACGCACTTGCCTTCCAATTCGCCGATGCGGCATCGGCGCATCTTTCAGTTGCCTCTCCGGTCGCTTCTGCGACATTATCTCGCTCCATGCCGCCTCTCTCATATCGCTACTGCTCCCCTTCCTCTCCCTCCGGCTCCCTGCCCAATAGACACGTAGAATCACCTTTAGTTTATGTCTCCGCGATAGCGAGATGTACTGTGCCGCGTCCCTTCGTCTGTGTAGTTTGTGTGTCGCCTGTAAACCATTGACTTTACCTCCTCTGACACCGCGAGGCGCCCATACGGCGGCGTGGTGCTTGCGATGACACTATAGTTAAGCGACTACGACGGAAGGAAACGGACACGAGAAACACAGGAAACAAACGACGCGTGCGACTTGCAGGCGATACAGACGGCAGCTGTCGACGCAATAGGGACGCGAAGGCGCGGTGGCGCAAACGGGCTACCCAGCGCGGCGCCTCAACGGAACGCGGGGTCTACCGTGGGGACCTCGTCGTGCACGTCGAACACCATCACGCTGCCGTCGTTGCCACCGGAGGTGACCAGGCGCTCGCCGCCTCTGATGAAGCGCACGCAGGTGATGTGTGACGAGTGCCCCGTGTAGTCCTTCCCGGGCGCGTGCCGCACCACCGACGGGTAGTTCAGCAGCCGCAGCAGTCCGCCCGCGTCATTGGCCGTCGCCACGATGCCCTTCTCCAAGCACACGTCGACGCCGTTGATGTCCGTGCCGTCTGCGTACGGTGGCCAAATGCCCATCACATGGAAGCCCAAGATGCAGTGGTGCGTCTTCCAAACGGTGTCCGCCAGCGCGTTGGGCACCGTGTGCAGGCGACCGGCCTCCACGTCCCAACAGAGCAGCTCGTACGCGGCGCACGTCGACCGCAGGAGGCGACCGTCGTAGCTCCAGTCCAAGTGTGTGATCGTGGACGAATGGCCCTTGAGGCGATGCATCGCGCGCAGGACACACCGAGGCGTGTGCGTCGTTTGCCGGCCTTGCGCTCCGGCCCCGGCCGCCACGACGACGTCCATCTGCGCCTGGTACACGTAGATGCTGTCGTCGCGGCTACCCACGGCCAGCTTGTCGTTCGCCGGCGAGAACGACATGCAGGTCATCTCGCTCTTGCCGTCCTTGCGGTAGGCGACCTCCGCCAGGCGGTACACGTTGGCGACGTTGCCGCCTCGCACGTTGCCGCCGTTGTGGGTCGGCTGCAGCACGTCCGAGATGAAGTAGACGGTGACGTCGCCGGCTGTGCTGCCCACCGCGATGAAGCAATTCGTGCGGTCGAGTGCGCAGCACCGCGATGGGCTCTTGACGTTGCCGCGGGCGATCGCGACGCGGTCGACGGTGTCCCAGACCATCAGCTTTTTGTCGTCACCCACCGACACCGCCAATCGTCGCGCCGACGACGCGTCCGCGCTCAAGCCGTAGACGGCGCCGACGTGGTAGTAGAAAAGATCGCGCATCGGGTAGTGCTGCAACTGATTCACGACGGTGTTGCGGTGGTCCGCGGCGGAGGCGCGCTGTCGCTCGTCCGAGCGTGGGTGGTTCAGATCGACGCGCACCACTTTGCCCGTCCCCAGCGTCGCCAACACGTAGCTGTGCTGGACGGAAGCGCGCCCTCCCAAAGCAGCCGAGGGCACCACGACGGCGAGGCCTGTGACGATCTTCGCGCCGCTGTCGTCGCCGTCTCCGTCGGCAACTTCCTCGTCGGCGGAGACGCCGCTGTCGTCGCGGCCGATCAACGTGTCCGGTCGATGCAGCGCCGCCGACGGCGCACCGGCGGCACCGCGTTTCGTGCCCAGCGGCGTCGCGGACCGCGGCCGATTGCTGACGGCAGCGATGCCGGCCGCCGACGACGTCGACGAAGGCCGCGCGAAGGCGCGCGCGACGTCCTTCGCCGACGTGGGTCGCTTCTGCGCCTTCGGCAGCGCACTTAGCCCCAGCAACGCACACATTTGCAGCGTCGCGAGCGTGCGTCCGTCCAGCAGCTTCACCATGCCGCCAGCACCGCCGCAGTAGACGCGGTCGTCCTGGATCACCAGGCAGGACACCTTGCCTCGCCACAACGTCTGCGTCGTGACCAGCTGGCCGCGGCGCCACAGATACACGACGCCGTTGCTGCCGCCCGTGACCAGGTCGAACGTTTTGTCTTCGCAGGCGATGAAATCAGCGCACGTGTACGTTTTGGGTGCGGCGGCGGGCGGCGCAGCAGTCGGTGTCTTCTTCTTCAGCGTCGTCTGGCTGATGGCGAGGCCCTTGTACGCCAGCGTCGCGGCACTGGCGTTGGCCGTCGACGACGACGGGCGCACGAACGACCAAATGCGCAAGTGATGCTCGCCAGTGGTGACGAAGACGTCGCAGGGGCCGGCGTGCTCGCGCGTGATCCACTCGGTGAACATCTGGCCGGGGCAGTAGCGCATCCACGTCAGCTGCGGCGGGATGCCGTGCTGCGCCGGCACCTCGAGGACCTTGTTGCCCGTGCGCAGGTGGAAAACGCCCAGCATCGAGTTGTCGTCGCAGCCTACGCCGACGATGTACTGCGAGTCATACGCGAAAGCGACCGCGTTGACGCCGCGCTCGAAGAAGCCGCGACCGATCTCCGCGACGAGCGACGACGACGAGTCGACGCCGAGGCCGCTCGTGCGCCACACCAGAATGACCGATTGCTTGCCTACGCAGCCCGTGGCCGCCAAGCTGCCGTCGTCGTTGATGGTGACGCACGTGACGTCGTCCGCGTGCAGGTTGAAGAACGACTGGCGGTTCGTCGACAGGTCGTGGACGACGCCCAGCGCCGCCGACGTGTACAAAATCGTCGCCGGATCCAAAAAGTCTGCACTTGTGCGCGACGTACTGCTGCCAGCACTTGGAGGCCGGCCAGCCACCGAAGCGCCGGCCCGTGCAGCAGGGGGCAAGACGAAGAGCGTGTTGCCGCTGTAATGCGTCGTCGAGACACCGAAGACGTGGCGCCGCACCAGGTCGTAGGCGGGCAGCTGGTTGGAGCGACTGATAGCCGTGGCCGCGTCGAAATTGGAAGGCGTTGCGAGAGCCGTGCGGCTCTTGCGGTTGAGGAACCGCAACGGGACCGCGAGCGAGTTTTGCATCATCGTCGTCGTCGCGTCGACACCGGCGGTGGTGGACGCGAAACGGTCCGGAATGATGCCCACGACCTTGCGGCCCGCGTTCACCTTCTCGGGGAAGGACTTCAATGGCAACCCTGTCAGATGCTCGGTGGTGGGCTGCTTGTCTTCTTTGTCGGCTGCGATGCGGCCTCGTTGGCGCTCGACCTGCTCGCGCCGCGTCGGCTGGTGGCCGAAAATCAAATCGACGAAGAAATTCACGTCTGCAACTGGGTTGCCCGCCTCATTTAGCATCGTCCCTTGACCGTCCGCATGACTACACATGTCAAAAATGAACTGTGCCGTTTCAGGTCGTAGAGGCTGTGATCCAGGGAACTGGAACGACCGCAGCACGCGGATGAAGTCTGCAATCTCAATACCATCGATGCGTGAGCGCGCTCGGCCATCTCCTTCGCCTGTAAAGGGCTGAAAGGCTTTCGTCAGTATCTCGCGAGCCACGCTTTCGTGCATGGAGTCGAAGGTCATAGTCACGGGCTTGGCGACCTTGCCCTTCATGCGCATGTCCGTCGCCCGCTTGACCAACATCGCCCGGAGATTCTCCAAATAGATCTTCGCACGATACTCCAGAGCTTTGGGGTCGTTGGCATCGCGAGATTGAATCGTGCTCCGAGAAGCAGCGCTGCCAGGGCGCGGTTGCTCAAACGTCCTGTTGTTATAGCTCCCTCGATCGTTGTCAGGAGGCAGGGGAGGGTAGGAGTAGCCGTCTTCCGACACGTCTTGGTCGCGATAGTAACCATTATACGAACCAGATGCATCGCTGTATCCGCTTGCCGACTGAGGGCGGCCTCTATTGGCGTATTGTCTCCCGCCCCGTTCAGATGCCGGCGGTTGCGGAGGGGACTGCAGACCTTTTCGTCGAAGATACGCCTCCGCGGGATCAGCAGATCCTAGACGCTTATTACCCTCACCTTCACCATCGTATGGATCGATGGCTGAACGGGTTTGAAGGAATTGAAGGAACTCCTCGTAGGAAATTTTTCCGTCGCCGTTCAAGTCGTAGCAGGACACAAGCTCCTGAACCTGTGACTCCTGCACACCATTGAGGAACATTTGAATGCCTTTCGTCATCTCGTTCAGATCAAGAAGGCCATTATTGTCCAAATCAAATCTCGAAAATGCTCTCTTGATGTCTCGAATATTCAATTTGTATTTTTCTTGGAGTTTCTCGAGGAACAAAGTTTCCAAGTCGAACAAACTGGAAACTTTCGCCATTTTGGTTCCGAAAGCCAAGAATGCCACAAACAAATGGGATCTATTGGTTGTCTTTTCCAACAATACGGCTTTTTTGAACTGAGCACTCAGATACACATTTGGACCTGGCAAGAATTCCGAATACGAAATGCCAAAGACGGCGAAATTCAAAAAAGTGAAAGTGAATGTCGCCCGTTTCAACTCTCGACGGTTTGAGAAAGTCTGTGGATCTGGGTAAGTGTGTGCTGTTGTTGGTTTGATGGCGATGGCGCGATGGCTGTGCGGGAAGATGTTGGTTTCATTTTTTGACCGCAGATTGGAGACGACTGTCTCACGGTCGCCAACCGCATGGCCGAAGAAATGCGTCCGAGCGATAGCTATCGTTGTTCCTTGGGTATCCAGAATTATTTAGTCTGAGAAATCGATCAGTTGTTCATTAATTATTGCGCTTGTTGACCGTTCGGCGCTCCCATTTTTTCTTTGTTGAATTTTGCTTGGTCACTTCCCGATTCGAACACCAGCACGGAAATAGTCACGAATGGGAGGTTCTCCGAGCTCCCCGCCACCCCCTCCACCTCCACCACCGCCTCCACCTCCGACTCCGTATCCAAGTCAGCTACCAACATTTTTACCCACAGTCGTACCCACTTTCGCCCCAACTTATGCTCCAACAGTCATTCCCACGACCTATCTGAGCGATCCAGAGAGGTATCAAATAGAATTCTATTCGACGGTGGGATGCACTGGCCCAGCGCTTATGATCACGGCGGAATTCGAATCTGCGACATGCAACAGAATACAGTGGTGTGACCGAAGTGGAGCGTGCATCTATCAGTATTTTTATGTCCAATGTCGCAGCTCCGATCAATTCTACGCTGTTAATTGCGGCTCTTCGAACTCAACAACGATTGGCTGGGATACGTCGCTGACAGAGGCAGGGTCTTGTTTGAACTTTCAGTCCACGTCAGTGTACAGTTTAAAAGTGAATTGTAAGTGACTTGATGATCGTTGCCATTGCGTTTCTTGATTTCTGACCGCCCCTTTCATATTGTAGGCTACAATTACCCTTCATCACAGCCAACAGAGCAGCCTTCCAGTCAGCCGACAATTCAACCGACGAGGCAGCCATCAGCACAACCCAGTGGGCAACCCAGCGGAACGCCGACGTCGCAACCAACGTTGAGGCCTAGTTCGCAACCAAGTCGGCAGCCGTCTTTGCAACCGACTTCAGAACCATCGTCTCAACCATCAAGACAGCCTTCTGGGTGCCCAAGCGGTCAGCCGAGTAGTCAGCCCACTAATCTTCCCACCTCTCAACCGTCATCGGAACCCTCGGGTCAGCCGACGACACAGCCCAGTTCCTCTCCCACATCTCAACCATCCGACTCGCCTTCAAGTCAACCGACTGAACAACCTACCGGTGAGCCTTCATCGCAACCCACTTCGCAACCATCGTCGCTTCCGACGAGCCAGCCGACTCTGCAGCCGTCCAGCAATCCATCGATGCAGCCGTCCAGCCAGCCTTCGTCGTTACCGACAACTCAGCCCACTTCACATCCAACGATGCAGCCGTCCAGCCAGCCTTCGTCGCTTCCGACAAGTCAGCCCACTTCGCACCCAACGATGCAGCCGTCCAGCCAGCCGTCAGCCCAGCCGTCGGCCCAGCCTTCCTCAGTGCCCAGCAGGCAGCCTTCATCGCAGCCATCATCATGCCCCTCCGGCCAACCAACCTCTAGCCCGTCGTCTCAGCCTTCTTCTCAGCCGTCGATATTCCCAACAGGGCAGCCAAGCTCGTCGCCCACTGCACAACCGTCACAGCAACCATCCTCACAACCAACTGGCCGACCGTCTGCGCAACCCTCGGCACAACCAACTGCCCGACCGTCTGCGCAACCCTCGACGCAACCGTCGTCGCAGCCAAGTACCCAGCCGACATCGTCCCCATCGTGCCAGCCGACGTCATTGCCATCGATGCAGCCATCTTCGCAGCCAACAGTAGCCCCGTCGATGCAGCCCACACGTCAACCGACGTCGAAGCCGTCTTCGCAGCCGTCCAGTGTTCCATCGTGTCAGCCAACAATGCAACCATCGTATCAACCCTCCGGACAGCCGACGTCAGCACCGTCTCTTGCGAACTTTGCAAACAACGTATTTCTGCTCAGCGCTCAGATGTCGGACGACGGGCTATCCACCGTAGTGAACTTCAACAAAGTCACCAACAAAGGCGGTCTCCAAACGCTCTTTCCATGCGCACAGATTCTACGTTTTGCCAATGCCCCAATGTTGTCGTGTAGATGGGAAAACATCTCGTCGGTCCGCATTCTGTACACCAGTAGTTACTTCCTGAACCCACATGATCGCATCTGGATCAACGTGAGCAATTCGAATCTGCAGACGCTGTGCAGTCTGGGATTGGATGGTCCTTTCTGTGGAGCGACGATTCTGTCCAACGCCAATGTTCGCGTCCGAAACGCAGCGACGCCCGTCGTTCCAGCTATTGTCAGTCGTTACGATTCCGTCGTTACGACGTGTATGACCTGGAAATTGGATCTGACAGGCTCGCAGGGCAATGCCTATCGCCCGTGGTACAATGTTACCGCCAACGTGACGAGCTTTTCACTCGTGGACGCGAATCAACCAGCAAACGCGACCGCAGACCGCATCATTGAACAGCTACTTGTTGAGCGCTTCACGACGGTGTCGTTGATCACGCTGCCTCCCAACACCTTTGTCGAGAATGTCGGGTACAACATTGCCCTGGGCCTGTGTAACGTGTTCGGGGCCTGCGACGAGAACATCGTTCAATTGAAGGTACTAGGCCCAGGTAGTGCAGTTCCGCCGTCGATTTTGCTTGTGTCTGAGTCGACGTCGACGACTGCTTCGGCCGTTGCCGCAGGAACTGCGGCCGTTTACGTGAATCAGTCGCATACCTTTTCTGCTGACAGTTACGTGGCCCTTTGCGGTGGGACCGTGCGAAGGACCGGTCTGTCGTGGGCGTGGACTCTGCTGTCGTCGACGAATGCTTCGCTGGCCATATCATCCAGCTCTTCTGACCCGTCGAAGTTTGTCCTCCCGAAATACTCCCTGTCCGCCGCGGCGTCGTACACCCTGCGCGTTGCTGTCACCGATATTGTCAGTGGTGTGTCGTCTTCCGCGCGGATATCCCTGTGGACATTGCAAGCGCCGCTTGTGTCGTTGCTTTCGCCGTCGACGGCCCAAAGCGTGCCCCTCGGCCAGTCGGTGGCCCTCTCGGCGGAGTATTCCTTCGATCCGGACTCCAAGACCACGAATCTGACGTACACGTGGGGTTGCCGACGGAAAGACGACGTGTCGTCACTGTTTGCGAGTTGTCCTCTCACGCTCAGACGTCCCAGTGGGTCGGCTTCGAACAGTTCTGTGGTCGTTACCACCACCGACACCGCCAACGTCAACCAAACGTACGAAGTGTACGTGACCGTCGGAGATCCGACCAGCAGTCGGCAGAGCAGCAGCAGTGTCGATGTGACCATCAAGCCGTTCAGTTCCACTTTCGTACCGAGGGTGCAGATCAGCACAAACCCGTTGACGGTTTTGAATGTGAACTCGTTGTCGTCGTTGACTCTGTCCGGGACGGTGTTCCTGCGCGAAGCGATGGTTTCACCCAACGACACGGTCCCAGCAGCACCGTCACCGGCCGCTTGGTCGGTATCATCGGGCAACATCACCTCTTTCGCGGTGGGTAAGCAGACTGTGTCTGCCTTGCAGCCCTACGTGAAGAAAAACGGCGCTTTCATCAGTTCTACGTCTGTCCAGCTCACGATGTTACCGAATGTGCTGGGCCTCGGTGCGACGTACACTTTCACGCTGTCGTATGGCGGTGTGGCTGCTGAACTGGTGGTGACGACGAACAGTCCGCCCTTCGGAGGACAGTTTTCGGTGTCTCCGACCGCCGGGGCGGCGCTGACGACGTACTTCCAGCTGACGAGTACCATGTGGGTGGACAGCGATTTGCCGCTGACCTACCAGTACGCGTACTACATCGAAGCATCGCCCAGCTCGTATTGGCAGGTGATGGCAGCACCCAGCACTCTGTCGCTGTTTCAAACGTGGCTTCCTCCGGGCTACGGTCCGCTGCAACAGCTGATTCTTCAGTCTACGATTCAGGACGTCTACGGCGCCTCCACGGCGGCATCACGAAACGTGAACTGTTCGTTGGGTTCGGCGTTCCCGTCGCAGGAGAAAGCCGGATCTGGTTCGTCGAAT
This sequence comes from Poteriospumella lacustris, assembly GCA_008000375.1. Lineage (NCBI taxonomy): Eukaryota > Chrysophyceae > Chromulinales > Dinobryaceae > Poteriospumella > Poteriospumella lacustris. The sequence goes on along the minus strand of SMOI01000425.1, from coordinate 13,365 downwards.
GTAACGGCCGCGGAGGTGCTCCAGGAGCGCATTCAAGCACGTCAGCAGCTGTTGGTGGCACCGTTCGCCTCCGGGAACTTGTCGTCCGCGGAGGTGGTGCAGTATCTCGCGGTGGTGGCATCGCTGGCAACGTCCCCCACCTCGCCGCTGTCGTTGTCCACCGAGTCCATTTCGGTGGCCAGCTCGGCGCTGAATTGCAGTCTGGCGCCCAATTGCTCGGCGTTGCATCGGTTCCCCTGTGACTACGACCTGTACAACGCCAAGAATCAGACCTGTGGCAAATGCGCATCGGGACTCACGCCGATCAGCGGCAACGTCAAATTCGGCAACGACATGTGCGTGACGAACACGGAACTCGCGGCCATCGCCAGGTCGATCGGCAGCGTGCCGGACTTGGCTTGCCAGTTCGACGCCGATTGCGGGCAGATTTGGTTGGAATGCGACCAGCGGAACGCCAGCGTGTCGCAAGGAACCTGCATCGTACGACAGAAGCGCTGTCCGTCTGACTGCGGGGGCCACGGCTCGTGTTATTATCTGTCGACGTCGTCACGGGAGCGCATCTCTGCGTGTTCGGCGTTCGATGCCAGCTGCTTGGCCGTGTGCACTTGCGATGCCGGCTACGGCGGCGAGTCGTGCACGACCACCGCAGCAGAACTGGCGCAGCAGCGATCGGAGCTGACGAGCATCATGACGTCGCTGGCGACGGCCTTGGACACCGTCGAGCTGGACGTGGGCACGAGCACGTTGCTGGTCTCCAGTCTCTTCAGTCTGGCGTCGTCGAGTGACAGCCTGCAGGTGTCGTCCGCGTCGGCGCTGATGTCGATTCTGTCGAACATTTTGTCCTTGGACGGCGTCACGCTGCCCGTCGACACGCTGAACATGGTATCCTCGATCGTGGACACCGTCTTGACCTTCCTGGTCTCTCCTGCCACGACCGTCGCCTCGCGACGACGATTGGCTGCGTCATCGACGTCGCAGTCCTTGGCGGACGCGTTCGATTTGGTGTGGAAGTTGTCGTCGGCGCTGAGTCCCCACCTCGTCGTGGACTCGTCGTCGGTCGACCTGCTGACGGATTCGATGAAGGCTATTGCGAAGGCGGCAGGTTTGGGATTCACGGCGAGTGCGGGCGCCACCAACGATGCGCTCCAGTGGCTTCAGAAGGAGCTGACCATGTCGCGCACGACACAGGAAGCACTGCTGAATGCCTTGACGCCATCGATGGACGTGCAACTAGCGCAGCAGACCGCGGAGCAATATTTGTCCAGTGGGACGGCCCTGCAGATGGAGATGGTCCACGTGCCGCAGTACATGTGGCAGGCGTACGAGTCGGCGGTTGTGAGTGAACAGGCCGTCGTCAACGCGACGAACGCCACGTGGCTGTACTCCAACGTCGTCGGCGTCAAGCTGACCGTCCCCACGTACCTCGATCGCGCCTATGTCCACGTCAACGTGACCATTCCGCACATTTTCCCGAATTCCTTGCGCGATTCCAGCCGCATCGACTCGTTCTCCGTCAACTGCACCGCGGGTGTGGTCGCGCAGTACGAGCGCTTCTGTCCGGACTCGAACGTGACGATGTCGCTGGTGTGTTCTGGTGAAGAGAGCGGCGTCTTGACGCGCGTGTGTCCTCCGAAGACGATGGTCTGTCACTCGCTGGACCTGTTGCCGGCCAATGCGGAGACTGACTGGGCCTGCGTCAAGGCCCATTCCACCTACGAGGCGACCGTGTGCACCTGCTCGCTGACGTCGACATTCGCCCGTCGCCTGCAAACGACCGCAGCCGACGACGACGGCGTCGCACAGACGCCAACGTCCCCGAAGACGACATCCGCGCGCGAGGCCCAAACGCTGGCGTTGATCGCGCGTTACCAGACGAACGACGTGAAGCAGAACTTCGCGGCCTCGGCCCACCATCAGCCCGGCGAGGTGATCATGCGGTCGAATCTGATCCTGGGCATGTTCGGGTCGCTGTGGATGTTCGGCGGCCTCGCGATCTTGATGCTCGCCATGTGGCGCAAGTACAACCCCGCCGCGCAAGCCACCAAACGCTCGATTCAGAAGCTCGTGCAGACGCGGTCGTCGGGTTTCATTACGATGGACGTGCTGCGCGAGGAGCTCCGTCGGTACTTCCACGAGACCGCGCCGAGCGTCTACGGCAACAAGACGTGGGTCTACCGCATCAAGGACCAGATGATGCGCCACCACCTCTTCTTGCGCACGATCATGTCGGGCATCGAGGACCCCAACGTGTACGTGGACATCATCTACATCGTGACGCTGTTCTCGGCGCTGTTCTTCTTCCTCGCGCTGTTCTACGACCTGCAGTACCCGTCCGACGACGGCTCTTGCGACGGCTTTGCCAACGAGGCGACGTGTGAAGCGAGGCGGTCGCTGATGAATTCCGCCGTGAGCTACTGCCGCTGGTACCCGTACAAGTTCCAGTCGGCCGCGTCGGCCGCGGCGACAAACGTGACGGCGATCGAGGTGCTGCCGGTCTTCGACCCCGCGTCGATGTCCGGAGGCGACGCGGACATCGCGCGGCTTAAGCGAGGCGACTGTCGCTACCAGGACCCCACCGTCTCCTTCCGCGACATCGCCTTGTTCACGGTGATCACCTCGGTGTTGTCGTCGGTCCTGACCCTGCCGCTGGACATCCTCTTCGAGCACTTGAAGGTCCTGAGCAGCGTGTACAGCGGCGAGGTCTCGGCGAAGCTGACGAACCACCACGACCCTTCGTACCACGCCGACCAGAAGAAAGTGCAGCTGCGCAGCATGAAGATCCCCGAGGAGCTGCGGGTCACGCGCCAAGTGCTGTCGAACCACCTCCATCTCATGGGCTGGATGGGTCACCAGCACCAGCACCGCCACCACCACCATCACCACCACCACCAGAGCGGCGACACCGATCTCGCGACTGGCAGCCACGATGCGCTGGCGAAGATGATCGACCAGCACCCGCAGGCTGCCGAGGATGCGGAGATGGACGCCGACCTGGACCACTTCGTCGCCGACTTCTGTCAGCAGTACGTCGATCTGCCGACCGCGCGTGCGCGTCATCGCTTCCGCCGCGCCTGGGAGCACGCGTTCCGCCACATGAGCGTGAGTCCCTCGGCGGTTGGCAGCGCTGCGTCCGCCAACAGTCGCAAGCTCCGTCAAGACGCGGAGCTGGCCGAGGCGTCCGCCGCCAACCAGCAGAACGTCTTCGTCTACGAAGCGACGACGCACACGATGCACATCAACGACCAGCTGCTGCGCGACCTCGTCCGCCAGCAGTACGCCCACGTGCGCAAGACCGCACACGAACTGCGCAGTCAGATCGACACGCTGCACGGCGTCGAGGCGGGTGTCAAGCTGATGCAGTCGTTCCTCACCGACCTTATCGGCCGCGACACGCCCGAGGGCAAAATCTTCGTCACCAAGGTCGAGTCGGACTTCAAAGAGTCCAGCGCCGTGTCGTCGTACGAGCGGTGGTTCCTGTGGTTCTTCGTCCTGGCGATGAACGTGATCTTCTGCTACTACGTGGTGATGAAGGGCGTTCTGCGGGGCCACACGTGGCAGCGCAGCCTGATCACTTCGTTCTGGCTCGAGATGCTGTCGGAGATGCTGCTGTTCGAGACGATGGAGGTGCTGTACGTCGAGTTCTTCATCCCCAACATCGCCTACCCCAAGATCCAGAAGGCGGAGGTCGTCATCGAGAAGCTCATCGACCACCTCTTCGACGTCGAGTCCGTCGTCATGCTGCAGCAGAGCGGCCGGTGGAACAGCAAAGTCCTCGGCGCGAGCAAAAAGGTGCAAAAGACGCGCGAGAAGCTGCTGCGCCAGAGCAGCAAGAAGAAGAGCAGTCGCGCGCTGACATCCCAGCGCTCGATGACCAGCGGCAGTGTGCATCCGTCGGGCATGGAGACCTGCCACGAGGGCGACGAGCACAGCCGCGACAGCGACGAGCACAGCCGCGACAGCGACTACGACGAGGATCACGACGAGGAGGGCGAGGACGACGAGCTGGACGCGATGGAGATGATCCACCACAACCGCTACAAGCACCAGGGCGACGCCCTCGACGTGCCCTGGTTCTTCTTCGTCTCCAACCGCATCGCGCGCGAGCGCAGCGACATCCTCGAGACGCTGCTGATCCTGTCGTACCACTCGTTCTTCCCCGTGGGCATGGAGCACGACCTCGACCGCATCACGATGATGAGCGACGTCGAGTACCAGGCGGTGCTCTCGGCCTCCGAGAAGCACTCGCCGCACGACGACGCGGCCTATCCGCAGTACCTCGCGAAGACGAAGGGCCCCGGCCCCGGCCCCGCCCGCGGCGCCCATCAAGCGTACACGCTGACCATCGAGGACGCCGACGCCGGCCCGTCGCAGGACGAAGAAACGGCGGGCGGGCGCGGTGGTCACGGCAAGCGAGGCCACGGCGCCGAGGACAGTCTCTGGCACCACGACGCCCACGACGACTCCGACCGCGTCGTGGCTGTGGCCGCCGCCGCGGAGGACTGGCAGCTGCAGCACGCGGCGTCGCACCGGCTGCACGAGGTCGGCTGGCACCAAAACCACCACGTCGTCCGCGGCCTGTCGCAGCGCCAGTCGTTCGTGCGCAGCCCGTCGCAGTTTCGCTTGCCGATGCTGGCGCGTTTGCCGTCGCTGGCGTCGTTGTCGCAGATCTACGTGCCCACGCCTGCGTCTCTGCTGCCCGCAACGCGGTCGTCGTCGACGACGGTGTCGCGATGGTGGGCGGCGCGCTGCGAGGGCGCCTCGTGGAAGCACGTCCGCCGGGCGGTGCTGTGGTTCTGGGCGACGTTCATGACGGCCATGATCATCGTGATCGCGGCCATCCCCATCGACTGGCAGCGCACGCTCGTGCGGCTGATCGTGCCGATCTTCTTCGGCGGGCTGCTGATGATCTGGGTCGTCATCGTGGACAACGCGCTCTACTTCTCGCTGTTCATCGCCGCCGTCTGCTCCCTCGCGCTGTACCTGCTGTATCACGTCTACCGCCAGCAGCGGCGCTCGGAGACCGAAGTCGCGCAGAAGGAGATCGCCGCGAAGGTGGCGCGCCTCAACCGCGAGCGCCGCTACCAGCACATGATGGAGACGCACGCGCACGCCCGCGACGCCCCCGCCGCGCACCACGCGCACCACCACCACCCGCACGGCCATCACCATCATCCTCCTCGACACTCAAGCGCGACGGAGCTGCCGGCGGCACAGGCGACGGTGGATCCGATCGACGCCGCCGGCGACGTCGGCGACGGCGCCGCTGTCGCATCGCTCGCGGTGGACGAGCACAGGAGCGCGTCGGCCGCGGGTAGGCGCACTCCGCCGCGCGCAGCCAGCGGACGCTTCGAATCGCCGCTCAGCGACGACGACGCCGGCAGTCGCTTCAGCGGCAGCCGCAGTCGCAGCGCGGCCAGTGGCGGTGGCGACGACGACGACGACGACGAAGACGACGAGCTGATGGTGGCCGACGTCGAGGCGGCGTACGAGGGCGTCGTCTCGGACGACGAGTCGTCGTCGTCGTCCAGCTCGGCGTCGTCGGGCACCGAAATGGGCCGCGGTGCGGCGCACGAGGCAAAAGTCGGCGACGACACCGACGACGAAGACGCCGTCGTGGCGGCCAGCACGCGCTGCAAGGCGTCGCGCCATCGCTTCAGTGAGGCACGTGTGCACTCGCCGCGTCGCGAGCCGGACGAAGAGCCCGTGCGACAGGACGGCTCGCGGGGCGCGCTGGGCGACGACAGCGGCGCCGACGCGTCGAAGGGCTCGAGCGGTGGCGACCGGTCGACTGGCGACGTGGCGCCGGACGAGTCGAGCAAGGACCTCAGCAGCCGCGTGGTGTCCCGGCGCCAGATGAAGGCGCACCAGGGCAGCTTCTGGTTCACGCTCAACCGGCCCAGCGAGCCCGCCTACCAGCTGGACACCGACGACGGCGATGTGGCCGCAGCCGTCGCGGCGGCCGCCGATCTCGCTCAGAAGCTCGCCGCTGTGCAGGACGCGTCCGCCACTGCCCCGTCGGCGTCGCGCTGGCTGCCCTGGAAGCCCTCGTTCTCGCTGAGCTCCGCTGCGCCCGCTGATGCGTCCACCGCCGATGCGACCACCGCAACGGCACCGGCACTGCGGCGCCTCGGCAGCCAAAGCTTCAAGCGCTCGGCGTCGGTGAAGAAGATCGTCCCCACCGCCGAGGGCGACGACGATGAGGCCGCTGCTGCCCCATCGCCTGTCCGCCACGACGCCGTCGAGCACTTCTCGTCGTAGAGGGCGCCCGGCCGCCCCACTGTCTTTATCCTATTTTCTGTGTTTTCTGTGTTTTCGTGTGCTCCGCGCTCGAGCGGCGGGCGGCGGTGTGTCCGTCTCCTGTGGCGCAGTGCCAGCCGGTCGTTGTGGCGCCTACTGTTGTCGTCGCTGCGTTCTTTCCCTCTGTTATACTATGTCTACGCCCCCTTCCCTGCGCACGTGTCGCTGCCGCCTCTGCGGCGTCGGTGTGGCGACCATGTCGACGCTCAGTGGTGCTCCGTCGCGTCCGTCCCGCTGTTTCGGTATTTGTTTCGCCCGTTCTGGCCATTTGTTTCCTTCGTCCGCCGCCTGGTACATCGCCTTGTACATCTTCCGCGGGCTGCCGCCGTCGCCTCTGCCGCGCGCAAAGCGCCGTGCGGTGGCTCGCGCTTCGTTGTCGTTGCCTCGCAAATTACCCCCAATCCGCATTGCTTTTGTTTGGTGTCCGCTGATTCGTTCGCACTCGTTGGCCGCCCCGTCGCGTCATGAGGCCGCATGGGACACGTGCGCCTCTGGCGCTCATCATTAGCGCGACCGCCGCTCGTCGTCGTTGTGCTCGCTGTGCTGCGCCGTCGTAGTGGTGAATATGCCTCCCCCTTCCCCTTCCCCTTCCCCTGTGACGTACCCTCTCTCGCTCACTCGCTCTCTCTCTCTATCTCTCGCCCTCGCTCTCGCCCTCGCTCTCGCCCTTGCGCCTGCGACTCTGTGTGCCTCGCAGCCGTCGGAGTCAGTTGCGGCGTGCAGCGGTGGGCCAATCCCTCGTCTCGCTTCGCCACGTGTTTCTTTCTGCAATCGCCTTTTATCGTCCCCCCCCCCCTGTCGGCAGGGCAGGCGCGGACGCAGTTGTTCCGCCGGTTAGTTAGTCGCCCGACGTCGATATCTGTTGCTGCGCTCGTCTGTTCCCGTCGCGCCTCGCTGCGCCGCTCGTCTCTTCCTCGTTTTCTACGCGACGCCGCTTCCCCGCGCACGCCCCATCGACGGTGCACTCGCATCAGTCGGTCGCTGCCGCGTGGGTCGTTGGCGTCGGCCTTAGCGCGCCCCGGCCACCGGTCGCAACGCGCGGCTCCGGTTGGCCTCGCAGCAGCTCGCGTCGCCTCGTTTTCTCCCTCGTTTCTCCCTCAGTTTTTCTCTCGTGTCGCGGTGGGGCTGGCGCCAGTGCGGACGGCCTGTTCTTGTTCTCCTGTCCGCTGTGTGCTCGTAGCTGTAGCTGTCGCTGTCGCTGTTCGTCGCCCCACCGCGCCTCTGCCGTGTTAGAGCGTTTTCACTGTAACCGTCGTCGACGTTAAGAGACGAAGCTGTTTCACCTTGTGCATCAACTGCTGCTCTGATCAATAGTCCATAGTCCATAGGCGATGACCATCTCTGTGGGCATCGCACCGGCCATCGGCAGCAGCGTGCGTGACGACCAGTGTCGTCGTCGTCGTCGTGCAATGTCTCCACTTATCGCAGCAGCAGCAGCAGCAGCAAGCGGCGGGTGGAGAGGTCCAAGATACGAACATGATCTAACAAGATAACGTTACCAGTTACTGTCTGAGATGATCGAGTCGAAGGTTTCTTCGCCTCATATCCCATAACCAATACAGTGTGGACCCAGTGGGTGAGTGAAAAAGAGAAATGATGATGGAATCACTGAGTGATGCAGTGACTTCCGAGATGGAGGAGGGCGACCCTTCGCCCTTCAAGACGTATCCGCGACAGTTGCTCGTCGAGCTGTGTCTGCTTCGTCGAGTTGCCCAGCTGTGTGGCGAACACGTCGTGCTTCCGGCGGGCGTTCGACACATGATTCACTCGTATTGCCGCGAGCGGATCACGCAGGAGAACATTCGCGCTGCCGTTTCTGCGTGGCAGTCGAACCGAGCGGAGGCTTTGGTGCGCTACGGCCACATCAGCGACTGGGACGTGCGTCAAGTCACTAATATGGACCGCCTGTTCGGGGGATGCCAGACGTTCGACGACGACATCGGCGGGTGGGACGTGAGCAACGTCACGTCGATGGTGGAGCTGTTCGCGGGGTGTGCCCGCTTCAACACGAGTTTGGCCCAGTGGAACGTGTCGCAAGTCACGAATATGTGCGGGATGTTCCAGAAGGCGGCGGCGTTCAACCAGCCGCTGGCCTCGTGGGACGTGCGCAACGTCACGCACATGCGAAGCATGTTCGACGGGGCCTCGTCGTTCAACCAGCCGCTGTCCACGTGGGTCGTGGCGAAGGTCATCGACATGAGCGACATGTTCTTCGGCGCGACGACGTTCGATCAGGCGCTCGCCTCGTGGGACGTGGGTCGCGTTCGAGACATGCGGTGCATGTTCAACGGGGCGGCGTCCTTCAACCAGCCGCTGGCCACGTGGGACGTCCGCAGAGTCGTGAACACGAACGCCATGTTCTTGGGCGCCGCGGCGTTCAACCAGCCGTTGGCCGCGTGGGACGTGTCGCACGTCATCAACATGGCCTACATGTTCTACCAGGCGGCGTCCTTCGACCAGCCGCTGGCCGCGTGGAGCCTGTCCGAGTTCGTCGACACCGAAAACATGTTCTTCGGCTGCCCCTTGGCCCAGCGGCCTCAGACCAACCCGTGAGTGGTCACCGCTGTCTTCTGCGCCGAACGGGCTGCGACTCGGGCGATGGTCGCCTCTGCGATCGTCAGCGCACACGAAGCCCGAAGACGCTCGTGCCCACGTCGCAGCGGCTGCCGTCTCTGCTGTTGGCGCTGTCGCACCGCGCAGGGCGAGCGGTGCAGTTAGGATGCCGTTACAGACCACTCGTGACGGGGCGGCTCGTCGCCCGCCACTGTCTCTCTACCGTAGACGCAGCCGTAAGGCCACCACGTTAATGGTTAACCACCAACAGACCGCCACAGTCCCCCAGCGGTACAACCGACCGACAGATGTGCCCGCGGTGCAGTCGGGGCCACGCAGCGTCGCGCTGCAACACAGCTGCTACTGCACAGCTCTGATCTCGGTGGCCGCTCGCCGTTCGCTCGGTCGACTCCGTCGCGGCGCTCCTCGCCGCGCCACGTGCCACGCTCCACGTGCCACGCTCCACGTGTCTCCGACGTGTCTCCGAGGCCTGTGCCAGCCGCTATCTGAGCGGGTCGGCCCGGGGACGCACGCGCAATGCGCCAGTTTTGGTGGTGACGCAATGTCCGCCGAGGCGGATGACGTCGGCGTCGTCGGGGAGAATCTGCAGCAGCACCGACCCGCCGCGCGGCGACTGCTGGTGGCCGTGCAGCACGCCGTGCGGCGGCCGGCGCAGCGTGCGCTGCCAGTACTCGGTCAGGGCGCAGAAGCCACTGCCCGAGACGTGGTCCTCGTTGATGCCGAAGCGCGGCAGAAACATGCGGTGGCGGAAGTCGAAGGCGGTCGTCGGGGCGTCGGCGGAGGCGGCGGGGGCGGCGCCTCCACCGTCGGAGGTGGTGACGAGGATGCCGCGCGGCGTCTCGACGCGGCGCAGGGCGGAGAAGTCGATGTCGTGCGGCAGCTGCGCGAAGAGCTCCGGTGAGACGTGCAGCACGACGTCGTACACCGACAGGCCGCAGAAGAGCACGTGCTCGTCGAGCGACGCGGCGCTCAGGCGCATCGCCGACGCGAAATGCGCCTTGTCCTCGGGCGACAGCGAGTGCGCGGTCAACCGCGTGTTGGGAAAGTCCAGGAAGATGCGGGCCTGGGAGCTGACGGCGCTGGGGGGCACGGGCATCACGTCGTGGCCGGTGACGGCCGAGACGACGCCGCTGTGGGTCGTGTGGAAGCGAATGGCGCAGTCCCGAGGCACCTCGCACAGCTCCTCGTAGAGCACGTGCGAGGCGGTGATGGTCCCATGGCCACAGAGCTCCAGCTCCTTCGTGGGCGTGAACCAGCGGATGGCGTAGTCGGCGTCGCGGAGGTGCACGAGGAAGGCGGAGACGGGCACGTGCGACTCGGCCGCCATCGCCTGCATCCACCGCACCGTCTCCTCCGCGTGGAAAGCATGCTTCAACGAGGGTGGCAAATACACGATCTCTGCGGGATTGCCACGAAAAGGCTCCGTAGTGAACGCGTCAACCTGCCACGTGCGAATGGCCCCGTCCGCCGGCTGCGCGTGTGCCCAGCGCTGCGAAATCGACCGTCGGGGAATGCGCAGACCACAACCTCGAGACCACATGGCCACTACACGCTACACAGTCAGCTGTTCGCGATATACTCCGCCCCAATGGCGTAAGATGGCAGAAATGTGGTCGGAACACGGAACTCGGCGAGCGACGAGGCGGTGCGCAGTGCGGCCACTTTTCGAACCGATCTGGTACCACTAGTGAGTAAGATACACTGATAAATATGTGGTGTATATTGATACAAGTATGTACGTAGTGGGTTCGCAGCGGCGATGCGACCGCTGCCGCTTCGCCGAGGCGGAGCGCCGGTCTCGCGTCTGCTCGAGACGAGTTCACAACTTGATTTTCGTCCGGTCGATCGTGTTTTATTGCCCATAGGATCGTGCATTGGAGGCGCGCACGCAATGACCGATCTCTCCGCGGAACACCTCGCCGACGTCCTGCGCCGCGTGGTGCACTCGGCACAGGACCTGGAACAAAACGTCTTCGTCGGCCTCACGCGTCGGGAATTTGATCAGAAGCTGCAGCAGCTGCTATACACCTCGTTCAACTTCCCACGCAGCTTCGATGAGGCCTTTCACGACCCCGGCCTTATGCTTATCGCCAGCGGCGTCTGCTTCGCCGTCGCCGCCATCGTCGTACTCGTCTCGTTCCGGCGCAGCGGCAAGAAATCCTCGTCCGAACGGGTGACATCTCCTGTTGGGGAGTCGCCGGCGATGTCTCGGCCGCCGAAGCTCGTCATCGACCCGCCGAAGGCCGCCGCGCCCGCGTCGCCGGTGCGCGTCGAGTCGGTCAACACCGAAGTCGACGTCGACGAGTTCGTGAACCGCCTCTTCGCCTTCGGCTTCGTCGTGACGCGCCACAAGCCCAACAACGTGATCAAGACGCGCTGCCTGAAGCTCAACGACCAGTGCGACCTCTGCATCTTCAAGCAGTTCAAACAGAAGAGCCGCGTCGTGCAGCCCACCGGCGGGCCGTACATGCGCATCCCGCTGCGGGATCTGCGCGACTGCTTCCCCTGCGAGGGGTCGACGCCGCCCACGTTCATCCTCGACTTCTCGCACAAGACGATCCAGCTGTCGACGGACCTGGAGCTCGACACGAACTACCTCGTCCAGGGCTTCAAGGGGCTGCTGCGCCGCGTGCGCAAGGAGCCGCAGTTCCTCGCGACCTGGGCCCAGCGCTTCCAGCAGCGACTGGCCAACGCGCGCGGCGTCAAGTCCAAGAGCGGCTCGTCGTCGTTCTTCTTCTTCTCGGCGCCGAAGCGCAGCGCGGGCGACGACGACGATCTGCTCAGCGTCAGCACCGTCAACACGCTGAAGACGCGATGAGTCTCCGCCCCTGCGCCGCCCCTGCGCCGCCTCTGCGTCTCTCGCGCGCTCCTCCCCCCGCCCCTAATCCGTCCGCTGGGCCCACGCGCCGCCGCTTGTCCGTCGCTTTGCGTCGCGTCGCTGGGGCCCCTCCTGTGTCGTGTCTGTGTCGTGTCTGTGTCGTGTCCGCTGGTTGCCGTTTCGAATCTGTTGGGACCCGCGCGCCTACCGCGCGTCGCCCTGTAAATGTAATTGCTCGCCTCCCCCGTCGGTGTCGCGTGGGACTCGTTAAGGTCGTGGTTACGTGACGTGCACCGCTGGACGCGCGCGGTCGCTTCGCCGCGAACGGATGGCGCAGGACCGACGCGCGACCGGCGCATAAAAAAATGGCCAAAGCAGGCGCCACAACGGCGCCGCGAGTGAGAACCCGGCACGATCGGTTAGTGCACACGACGGGCGCTGCGCTTAGCGCAGGGGCGTCGGAAGAGGATTGGACAACGATGGACGCGGATTGGCGCCCGACAGGTTGGCACGCGCGCGGCAATCTCCCGTAACAGCGATCTGAACGACGGAAAGGGGCCGTCGTCGAGTGTGGCGGGGATACGCGCGACGCGTCCGTCGGGCCGCGAGACGATGACGACAAGAGACTAACTGCGACGAGGGCCAAGTAAACGAACGGGTGCGAGCTAAAGTATGACGCATCGTGAAGCAGGAGCAGGAAAGAGGGAAAGGCCACACGGTACAGATCGGTACAGTGGCAGCACACCGACATACAGACACACAGACACACAGACACACCGATACACAGACTCACACAGAGTATGTGTATCTGGGTTATGGGTTAACCCAGACGAACACAGATATATGTACGCTGCCGCAGCGCACTGGCACCGTCCACCGCCAACAGACGCAGCAACGCGCCTGCCGAGGTCCACGGCGCTGTCTGCGGGGCATCAACAGCGATGCGATATATGCGAAGGAATATGCGCCGCTGGCGTCGCGCGGCGCGGCATCGAGCGGCCCCTGCGGCGCCGCGGCGGACGAAGACTACGACGGCGTCGTCCTCGCACGCACCACAGCGACAGCAGCGAGACGCGCCCGAGGCCGCGGGCGGCGGCGATGCGCAGCGGCAGTGGCCAGCAACAGCGAGCGCAGCCTCAAGAGCTGCGCGGTCCAATGACTGCGAACCAGATAACAGGCGCCAGGCGCGCGGTAATGATGGGCGACGCGCGGTGCGCGTGCCAAATGGGACGTAGGGGCGGGGGTAAAGCACGAGCGGCGCCGCGGCAGGCGCGGTGGGGGCGTTAGTGATGGGAGGTCGATGAGCCGCTGGGGAAACGAAGCGAGACGCAGCGATGGGGCTGGGCCGTGACGCGCACAGGTGCGGCGGGGGCAACAAATGAAGACAACAATGAGACAGGGGCAAAACAGTGAATGGACAATGACAGCGAGAGCCGTAGAGGCAGGGGCAGAGGGACAGAGGGCAGAGGGGCAGAGGGACAGAGGGCAGAGGGGTTGAGGGACAGAGGGCAGAGGGGCAGAGGAAAACAGTGGCAACTGATGATGAGGGAGGGAGCAGCGCAGCGAGAACAACAGAGGAGGAGCTGCAACGGAGAGTGCGCCTCCATTGAGACATAGACGGCTGCAAGAGAGACACAGTATTCCACATCGTGAGGCAAGAAAGAGGCAGAAGAAAA
>SMOI01000424.1:0-24388 GCA_008000375.1 Poteriospumella lacustris | reverse complement strand
CGCCACGTGTCGCGTGAGGCGCTGGAGCAGCGGGTGGCGCGGCGCGAGGGCGGCGCGGGCGACCGGCTGGCAGCGCTGACACGCGCCGCAGCGCAACGCGTCGACGCCGCGCAGCACCGCGACGAGGTAGCGCAGCTCGTCGCGCGGCGTCGCGATGCGCGTCGCCGGCGGGTACACGTCGCCGTCGGTGTCGCGTGTGTCGCCGCCTGTGTCGCGGTCTGTGTCGCGGCGGTGGTGCAGCGCGGCGACGCGCTGGTGACGGTACTGCGCAAAGAGCGCCGCGGCGCAGTGCGCGCACCGTGACGGCTGCGGCGCCATCAGCGACGCCGCCGACGACACCGCCGACGACGACGACGACACCGGCGGCGGCGGTGTCGCGTGTGTCGCGAAGAGGTCGAAGCGCAGCGGCTCGCCGCCGTCGCAGCAGAGCGCGTGCGCCGCCTCCGCCGCGTCGCCGTCGCTGTCGTCTCCGTCGTCGGTGTCGCCATCGTCGTCGTCGTCGGTGTCGCGCGACACCCGCGACACAGGCGGCGGTGGCGGCGGGAGGGTGGCGCGACACCGCGTGCACAGCCGGTGGCCGCACGGCAGCGTCACCAGCGGCCGGTCGCGCCAGTAGCGCAGCTGCAGCGCGGCACGGCGCTGCGGCGGCGTCACGACGCGCAGCACCGCGTCGAACAGCGCGTCCCCGCCGCCGCCGCGGCGCAGCTGCAGCGTCGGGAGGAAGCGCGTCACGACGGCGGCGTAGAACGCGTCGACGTCGACGTCGGCGTCCGCGTCGAACGAGAAACGCGACGCCGCCGCGAGGAACTCGCGAAACGGCACCGCGACGGCGGCGCGCAGCGCGTCGTAGGCGACCGCGACACGGTCCAGCGGCGTCGCCGCGGCGGCGGTGTCGCCGGTGTCGCGGCCGCCGGTGTCGCGGCAGGTGACGTCGAGACTCGTCGTCGTGTCGCAGCGCGCGCAATGCGCCAGCAGCGCGCGCTGCGGCGCGAAGTAGCCGAGCAGCGCCGTCGCCGCCGTCACGTCGCCCTCACCGCCGCCGCCGCCGCCGCCACCGCTGTCACCGCCACCGACGGCGGCGGAGGGCGTCGCGTGCAGCAGCGACGCCAGCTGCGGCAGCGCGTAGAACGACACGCGACGCGCCCCGCCGCTGCCGCCGCCGCTGAGGCAGAGCGGGCAGCAGAGCGCCTCGTCGTGGCGCTCGAAGCGCAACGCGTCGGCGGCGCTGGCGCTGGCGGTGGCCGCGTCGGCGGCGGCGGTGGCGGCGGTGAGCGCGAGCAGCGCGTCGCTCTGCCGCGTCAGCTGCGTGCACAGGCAGCGTTCGCAGACGAAGTGACGCGGCCCCTGCGCCGACGACGACGGCGGCGACGCGGCGCCGTCCACCGCTGCCGCCGCCGCCGCCGCCGCTGCCGCGGCGACGCGACACGCTCAGCGCCGAGGCCGCCCCGCGACACAGCAGCCCCTGACGCGCGGAGAACCCGCCGCGGCGGCAGAGGCCGCAGACGAACGCGTCGCCGCCGGTGGCGGCCGCAGCGGCGGCGGCGGCGGAGGCGGCGGCGGGGCCGTCGAGGTAGAACGTGGTGCTCGTGAGGCGCAGCGCTTCGACGCGCAGCGTGTCGCCGAGGCCGCTGCCGCCCCCTGCGACCGCCGCGTCCGCCGCCGTCGCCGCGTCGTCGTCACCGTCGCCGTCGCCGTCGCCGTCGCGGAGCAGCGCCAGTCGCCGCGCGTCGCCTTTGCCACCGTCGCCACTCGCCGACGCGAGCGGCGATACGAACGGCGGCGGTGGCGTCGCGCCACGGGCCTCGTCGAGGGTCTCGCGGAGGCTGCTGAGCTCCTCGGCGACGCTCTCGAACGACGGGCGCTGCGCCGCGTCGTGCTGCCAGCCGCGCTGCATCAGCGCGAACAGTCGCTGCTGCAGCCGCCGCGTCAGCGTCACGCGCGGCGGGTCGCGCAGCGCGGGGCGTAGCGCGTGGTTGACGAGTTTGTCGATGAAGATGAGTTGGTAGCGCGTGGGGTCGCCGTCGCCGAGCACGTCGCGCGGGTCGTAGATGTGGTCGTCGTCCTGCGTCACGAAGACGTTGTGCAGCACGACCGCGTACGCGAACACGTCGGAGCGCTTCGTCATCTTCTTCGTCGTGAAGGCCTCGGGCGGGAGGTAGTAGAACGTGCCGCCGTTGAAGTGGCAGAAGGCGGCCATCGTCGAGTCGCCGTTGTCGCTGGGGACGAAGGTGTCGCTGTCGAGGCGTTTCTGGACCTCGGTGGCGAGGCCGAAGTCGCCGACCTGCGCCGTCCAGCCGTCCTTCAGGAAGATGTTGGCGGGCTTCAGGTCCAGGTGCACGATGTTGTGCGCGTGCAGGAACGCCATGCCCGCCGCGACCTCGTGCACGATGCGCAAACACGTCGCCTCGTCGAAGCCGTAGCGCCCCGTGCGCACGAGTTTGAGGAAGTCGCGCAGCGAGCCCTGCGAACAGTAGTGCACGACGAGCAGCCGCCGATCGGGGTCCTCCACCAGACGATACTGCGGCGGCGGCGGCGACGAGGCCTTCGACGTCGACGAGGCGGCGGCGGCCGCCAGCTGTTTCAGCTCGTTCGCCGCCGCGGCGGCGGCGGTGAGCGTCTCGATGCGCGCCTTGACGACGCCCATGACGCCCACGACGAACGGGTGGTTGAACTTCGAGTGCACTTGGATCTCGTGGAGGAACTGCGCGCGGTTCTTCTCGTTGCTGACCTCCTTCACCGCCACGTGCGTCCCCGCGTAGACGCAGTGGTAGGCACGCGCCATGCCGCCCTCGCCCAGGACGCCCTTCACGGTGAACGAGCGGATCTCCAGGAACAAATGCTGCACGGACGCCTCACGCACCAGGTCGTGGCTCGACTCGGCGCGTTGAGCCACCGGCGTGGCCGGTGGCAGCGCTTCGTTCGCCGGCGGTGGCTGCTGGACGTTGGCGCCGGAGGACTCGCGGCGATCGAGCGAGGGCGCGTTGAGCTTTTGCAGCGCTTCCATGATTTCATCGACGTCGTCTTCGTCGAAACCGATGTCGACGAGATACGTCGGCTTCCGCGCACAGCGCTTGACGAGGAGGTCGATCTTCCCGATGCCCTTGTCGATGAGGATGTCTGCGTAGTTGTTCGACTTCTTCACCGTGAAATCCAGTTTCCGGAAGAACTCTTGCCAAATGAGCTTGGTCTTCGCGTCTTCTTCTTCGTCGTCCATGGTGTGTAGCGACACGAGTGAACGTCAGTCACACGGCAGACGAATGAACAGACCAAACCAAATAAACCACACGGATAACCCAGATCCACGTCAATTACCACGACATTCAAAATCGTGTCGTTTACCCAATGGAATTGTATTTGTCGCCAGCCCTTGCTCGTAGAATGCTTATCGTACGTATCATAAATCGCAGCTGAAGAAGATGGCTCTCTCTCTGTCGGCGGCGCGATCGATGCGCAAACAAAACCAGAAGCACCCAGACTTTGAAAAACACGGAAACTTTCTCCCGGTTTACCGGGCTTTCGTGAGGGAAAAAGGCGTTTCTTTGAAATACCCCGCGTTTCATTTTTCTTGTTCGCCGGTGGGTATTAGCCAGCGTGATAGCAGATGTAAGAGATACCGAGCAACTCTCTCAGATACAGGACGGGGGTTTAGTTAGTTAGTTAGTTAGTTAGTTAGTTAGTTCGTTTGTGAGTTCGTCGATTTTCGATGCTCCGTCAGGACGACGCTTTGATGCCAACTGGAACCGATCTGACAAACAAACGAACTAACTATGGTAGACGACGGTTCTGTTACTTGTCTGCAAAGAAAGTGGCCCGAGCCGTCAGGGTCCCTGTTTAGGTCCGACCCTTTCGATGGCCGATCACCGCACAGAGACACGTCGGTAGTCGCGGTATGTCGCCCTCTACCGGATCAACACCTCAGTGACTGTAAATGCTTTACAACATTGGTGGACTTACAAGCACTACACTACCGCCCTTGCCACGCCTCTGGCACCGCCTGTTGAAACGACGTCGCTCCCTTGAACATTCTCTCCGTGTAACGGACACGACGCATATCCCAAGTGTCCAACGGCTGGTTGAAGGAAGTGGCGCCGTTGAACATGTCGCCCATATCGATGACCTGGCTTACATCCCACGCTGCTAAGGGCTGATTGAACGAGGATGCTTGGTAAAACATGAAACACATATTAGTGACCTGGCTCACATCCCACGTGTCCAGCGGTTGATTGAACGACGTGGCGCCGTTGAACATGATACACATACCGGTCACCTGACCTACGTCCCACGTGTCCAGCGGCTGATTGAACGATCTGGCACAATCAAACATACCCGTCATATCGGTTACTCGACTGACGTCCCACGTGGACAACGGTTGATTGAAGGACAAGGCACTGCTGAACATGTAATTCATGTCCGTTACGTGGCTCACATTCCAACTGGCCAGTGGCTGGTTAAACGCGGTGGTGCTAGCGAACATTTCCCCCATATTGGTGACACGACTCACATCCCACGAAGATAACGGCTGGTCAAAGGTCGAGGCAATACGAAACATGCTGTGCATCGTCGTCACGTGACCCACATCCCACGTGTCCAACGGCTGGTTGAAGCGGGTGGCATTGACGAACATGCCGCCCATGGATGTGACGTTTCGTACGTCCCAACGGTCGATGCGATCATTGAACTTGGTATCTTGAAAGAGCCGAGACATATCCGTTACCTGACTCACGTCCCAATCATTGATCTCTCCGTATTGTTGCAATGCAGCCGCTCGGTCACTACACCACAAGTGCACCGCCTCTCGTATCGTATCATTGTTGAATTTCACAACGGCATACTCCTGGATCAGTTGTCGCACACCAAACGGCAAGATGCGGCCTCTACACCCTTCAGTCACCGCGCGATAGAGACACATCTCCACTACCGTAGTGATTGGACGGTGCGTACGACCTGTGTCATCGGTTCGTGCTTCAGGGGTTGTCCTGGTGGTGGACATGGGTTGTCTGTGCATGGGATGATTTCGGACGCAATGGCTACTGCTCATATGAATATGCAGTACTTCCTTCCTCCGATAGACAGTTTGGAGTTGCGGGTGACCTCGATCCCGTCGACGATCGATGGACGTTGATCGCTGCACCACGTACAGCTGGAGTCAGTGCAAGGCCTGCATCTGTTGCCAGTTCAGACGGAAGCATGTGCCGTGGCCTGCGGTACCAATGGCAGCAGTTCCCAGCGACTTGATCGTTCCTCTTCTGTTGATTGGTATCGTTTAATTTGTTCACACCCTTCAACATTTGGTTCCCAACGACGTCACGACGTACTATACATCCCACGTATCAAGCGGTTGATTCAACGACGTCGCACCGTTTTGAGCATCGTCTGCTGAAGCGAACAGCGTGACGTGCGTGGTACCGCAGCAGGCGTTGACTGCGTTGCATCACCGCCGCGATGAGGTGTGCGACGCTCGGCGACGCGACTTTGTTGCCGTTGCACTGGATCACCAATGCGACGTACTGCTGAGCTGCTTTGTCACCTTTGACCACTGCGCTGCTTTATGCTGTTGTACCCACTGGGTATTAGCAAGTGCGATAGCAGATGTACGATACCGAGGAACTCTCTCAGATACAGGACGGGGCCATCAGTTCTAGTTGGCAACAAGGGGACGTCCTGACGGAGCATCGAAAACCGCCCTGTTGAATCGTCGAACTAACTAACTAACGAACAAACTAACTAACGAACTAAGGTAGATGACAGTTCCTTGAAGCGAATGCAAAGAAAGTGATCCGAGCCTTTCCGATCATTTAGGGTCACTGTTTAGGTCCGATCCGTACAGAGACACGTCGGTAGTCGCGGTATGTCGCCGTTTGTCAGCCCTCTACCGGATCAACACCTCAGTGACTGTAAATGCTTTACAACATTGGTGGACTTACAAGCTCTTCACTACCGCCCTTGTCACACCTCTGGCACCGCCTGTTGAAACGACGTCGCTCCCTCAAACATTCTCGACCTGTAGCGGACACGACGCATGTCCCACGTGTCCAACGGCTGGTTGAACGACGTGGCGCTGTTGAACATGTCGCTCATATTGATAACCTGGCTTACATCCCACGCTGCTAAGGGCTGATTGAACGAGGATGCTTGGTAAAACATGAAACCCATACTACTGACCTGGCTCACTTCCCACGTGTCCAGCGGCTGATTGAACGATCTGGCACGGTACAACATACTCGTCATATCCATTACTCGACTGACGTCCCACGTGGACAACGGCTGATTGAAGGACGACGCACGACAGAACAGGTAATTCATAGTCGTGACCTGGCTCACATTCCAGATGTCCAGTGGCCGGTTAAACGCGGCGGCACCAGCGAACATGTCCCCCATATTGGTGACACAACCAACCTCCCACGAAGATAACGACTGGTCAAACGACGAGGCACCACAAAACATGCTGTCCATCGTCGTCACCTGACGAACATCCCACGTGTCCAACGGCTGGTTGAACACAGACGCACCGTAAAACATGCAGTCCATCGAGGTGACGTTTCGTACGTCCCAACGGTCGATGCGATCATTGAAGGTGGTATCATGAAAGAGCTGTGACATATCCGTCACCTGGCTCACGTCCCAATCATTGATCTCCCCGTATTGTTGTAAAGCAACCGCTCGGTCACTGCACCACAGCTGCACCGCCTCTCGTATCGTATCGTTGTTAAATTTCACAAAGGCATGCTCCTGGATCAGTTGTCGCACGCCAAACGGCAAGATGCGGCCTCCACAGCCTTCAGTAACCGCGCGATAGAGACACATCTCAACTACCGTAGTGATCGGACGGTGTTTACGACCTGTGTCATCGCCACGTGCTTCAGGATTAGTCGTCATGGTGGTGGACATTTGGTTGTCTGTGAATGGGATGATTTCGGATGAAACTATATGAATATCCAGTATTTCCTTCGTCCGATAGACAGTTTGGAGTTGTGGGTGGCCTCGATCCCGTCGACGATCGATGAACGTTGATCGCTGTACGACGTACAGCTGGTGTCAGTGCACGGCTCGCATCTGTTGCCGGTTCAGACCGAAGAATGTGCCATGGCCTGCGGTGCCAATGGCAGCAGTCCCCACGACTGATCATTCGACAACAGCCACTTGAAGTGAACTGGACATTCATGCGGGCAGGTGCTCGAGATCATCCGGTCACAGAGAGCCACATGTCCGCCCGGCCGACCCCTGAAGTAGGTCGTACACACACAGTCCGATCAGTACGGTATTGGATATCGCGCGGTGACTGAAGGTTGTGGAGGACGCATCTCGCCGTTTGGTGGGCGACAACTGATCCAAGAGCTTGCCTTTGTGAAAGTTAACAACTATTCGATACGAGAGGCGGTGCGGTTGTGTTGTAGTGACCGAGCGGTTGCCTTACAACGGTGGTACGGGGACATCAACGATCGGGGCGTGAGCCAAGTACCCAATTGCAGGATCATTCCTTGGGCACCATAGTAGCACCAAACAATACGGAGGTACCAAATACAACCGCGCCTCTGAATGGGCATTGAGATGCACGTGCTGGGGGAACTGAGCGATGCTGGCCTACAGCACAAGACGAGGAAGTCGTGGCGTCGTCTCCCAACCCTTCACACGTCCACCACCATCTGCTGTGTAATAAATCGTCGTTGTCCGCCGGATTAACATCGCCTCCCCCCCAACCGACCGAGAGACCAACGCTCGCTCCATTGAGGGATCACTGCTCTCCACACTGCGAGAGAAGCCGAACACGAATGGAGCGGCGTCGGGAAGGTGACCTGCACGGCGAGAATGGACAATACAAACTAACCACCGCGCTTCCGACCACAGCTCATGATTTGCCAAGCACACAACGTGACAGTCACTGCAGATCACCTTGACGAAGCCTCTGACGTATCCATCTGTTTCAATCACTGTGCTATCTATTTCCTGAGGGGGGTAAACGACTCACCCCTCAACAGCCTCAGATACATCTACGTTTCAATGGGGCGGCATCCTCCGCAGCTGACTGGACGTTGCAACGCCTCTGGCAACGCCAGTTGAAACGTTCCTCGGCATATCGCCGTTTGTCAGCCCTCTTCCAGAGCAACACCTCCATTACTGTAAATGCTTTACGTGGGATGCATGGCAGTATATTCTTATGATAATAGTGACGCTCAGCCCCACCCCACACTTCTTGAACAACCGACGTCGTCCACATGGGGCGGCATCCTACCTAGCTGCATTAGTTAGTGGACTTACAAGCTAACTAACTAACTAACTAACTAACACCCTTGTCACGCCTCTGGCACCGCCTGTCGAAACGACGTCGCTCCCTCAAACATTCTCTTCATGTGACGGACACGACGTAAATCCCACGTGTCCAACGGCTGGTTGAACGACGCGGCGTCGTTGAACATGTCGCCCATATCGATGACCTGGCTCACATCCCACGTGTCAAGCGGCTGGTTGAACGACATGGCGCCGTTGAACATATACCCCATACTGGTCACCTGACCTACGTCCCACGTGCCCAGCGGCTGATTGAACGATCTGGCACAATCAAACATACTCGTCATATCTGTTACTCGACTGACGTCCCACGTGGACAACGGTTGATTGAACGACAAGGCACTGCTGAACATGCAGCCCATATTAGTGACTTGGCTCACATTCCAACTGGCCAGTGGCCGGTTAAACGCTGTGGCGCCAACAAACATACCGTCCATATTGGTGACACAACCAACATCCCATGTCGATAACGGCTGGTCAAACGACCAGGCACCACGAAACATGCATTGCATCGTCGTCACACGACTCACGTCCCACGTGTCCAACGGCTGGTTGAACACAGACGCACCGGAAAACATGCGGTACATCGAAGCGACGTTCCGCACGTCCCAACGGTCGATGCGATCATTGAACTTGGTATACTGAAAGAGCCGAGTCATATCCGTTACCTGGCTCACGTCCCAATCATTGATGTCCCCGTACCGTTGCAATGTAGCCGCTCGGTCACCGCACCACAGTCGCATGGCCTGTCGTAGCGTGTGGTTGTCGAACGATACCCAGGCATAGTCCTTTATCATCTGGCGCACACCAAACGGCAAGATGCGGCCTCCACAGCCTTCGCTCACAACGCGGTACAGACACAAGTCCAGTCCCACTGGGATCGAACGGTGAGTACGACCTGTGTCATCGGCTCGTGCTTCAGGAGTCGTCATCATGGTGGACATTTGATTCTCTCGAGAAACTGCTACTGATCATACGAATATCCAATGCTTCCTTCATCCGATAGACAGTTGGGAGTTGTTGGTGGCCTCGATCCCGTCGCCGATCGATGGACGTTGATCGCTGCACCACGTACAGCTGGAGTCAGTTCAAGGCTCGCATCTGCTGCCAGTTCAGACCGAAGAATGTGCCATGGCCTGCGGTACCAATGGCAGCAGTTCCCAGCGAGCTGATCGATCCTTATCTCTGTTGATCAGTATCGTTTGCTTTACTCTGGCAATGTCTGTTGAAACGTCGTCGCTCCCTTCAACATTTGGTTCATAACGACGTCACGTCGTACATCCCACGTATCAAGCGGTTTATTCAACGATGTCGCACCGTTTTGAGCATCGTCTGCTGAAGCGAACAGCGTGACGTACGTGGTACCGCAGCAGGCGTTGACTGCGTTGCATCGCCGCCGCGATGAGGTGTGCGACGTTCGGCGACGCGCCTTTGTTGCCGTTGCACTGGGTCACCAATGCGACGTACTGCTGAGCTGCTTTGTCACCATTGACCACTGCGCTGCTTTATGCTGTTGTACCCGCTGGGTATAAGCCAGTGCGGTGGTGGATGTAAGATACCGAGGAACTCAATTAGATACAGGACGGGGCCATCGGTCCCAGTTGGCAACAAAGAGACGTCCTGACGGAGCATCGAGAACTAACAAACAAACAAAGGTAAACGACGGTTCTGTGAAGTGAATGCCAAGAAAGTGTATCGCCGTTTGACAGCCCTCTTCCAGAGCAACACCTCAATTACTGTAAATGCTTTACAGTCGTATATTGTCATAGTAGCGACGCTCAGCCTCACCCCGGACGTCGAGAACAACCTACCTAGCTACAGTAGTGGACTTACAAGCACTACACTACCGCCCTTGTCACACCTCTGGCACCGCCTGTTGAAACGACGTCGCTCCCTCAAACATTTTCTCCATGCGACGGACACGACGCATATCCCATGCGTCCAACGGCTGGTTGAACGAGGATGCTTGATAAAACATGGAGCCCATATTGGTGACCTGGCTCACATCCCACGCTGCTAACGGCTGATTGAACGACGTGGCGCCGTTGAACATGAAATACATACTGGTCACCTGACCTACGTTCCACATCTCCAGCGGCCGATTGAACGATCTGGCACAGTACAACATGCCCGTCATATCTGTCACTCGACTGACGTCCCACGTGGACAACGGCTGATTGAACGACAAGGCACTACTGAACATGTAATTCATAGTCGTGACCTGGCTCACGTTCCAACTGTCAAGTGGCTGGTTAAACGATGGGGCGCCAGCGAACATTCCCCCCATATCGGTGACACAACTCACATCCCACGACGATAACAACTGGTCAAACGACGCGGCACTACGAAACATGCCGTCCATCGTCGTCACTTGACTCACGTCCCACCTGTCCAACGGCTGGTTGAAGCATGTGGCATTGTAGAACATTCTCACCATCGAGGTGACGTTTCGTACGTCCCAATGGTCGATACGATCATTGAATAGAGTATCTGAAAAGAGCCGAGACATGTCCGTTACCTGGCGCACGTCCCAGTCGTTGATAAGGCCGTACCGCTGTAATGCAACCGCTCGGTCACTGCACCACAACTGCACCGCCTCTCGTATCGTATCGTTGTTCAATTTCACAAAGGCATAGTCCTTGATCATCTGGCGCACGCCAAACGGCAAGATGCGGCCTCCACAGCCTTCGCTCACCACGCGGTACAGACACAAGTCCAGTTCCACTGGGATCGGACGGTGAGTACGACCTGTGTCATCGGCTCGTGCGTCAGGGGTCGTCATGGCGGACATGGGCTGTTTGTGAATCAGTACTTCCTTCATCAATACCATAGCATAATAATCGGCAGTTGTTGGGTAGTTACCTCGACGATCGATCGGGTCGATTTTCGCTGACGAAGTTGATCTCTTCACCACGTACAGCTGATGTCAATGCAGGGCACATATCTACTGCTAGTTCAGTCTAAATAATGTGCAATTTCATGCAGTATTAATGGCAGCAGTTCCCAGCGACCTGATCGATCCTCTTCTGTGATCGTTTGTACAAGTTTCTCAGAACTGATTCTATCAGAAGTAAACTGGACATTCATGGGGGAAGTTTCTCGAGAGCATCCAGTCGCTGAGAACCAAATGTCCGCCCTGCCGACCCCTGAAGCACGAGGCGATGACACAGGTCGTCCGCACCGTCCGATCACTGCGGTATTGGAGCTGTGTCTCTATCGCGCGGTTACTGAAGGCTGTGGAGGCCGCATCTTGCCGTTTGGCGTGCGACAACTGATCCAGGAGTATGCCTTTGTGAAATTGAACAACGATACGATACGAGAGGCGGTGCAACTGTGGTGCGGCCAACGATCGGTTGCTTTGCAACAATACGGGGAGATCAACGATTGGGACGTGAGCCAGGTGACCGATATGGCTTACCTCTTCAGGGAGAGCACCTTTAATGATCGCATCGACCGTTGGGACGTGCGAAACGTCACATCCATGGGAGGCATGTTCGTGAATGCCACCCGCTTCAACCAGCCGTTGGACACGTGGGATGTGAGTCACGTGACGACGATGGACGGCATGTTTCGTGGTGCCTCGTCGTTTGACCAGTCGTTATCTTCGTGGGATGTGAGTCGTGTCGCCAAAATAGAGTTTATGTTTTCTGGTGCTGCCGCGTTTAACCAGCCACTGGCCAGTTGGAATGTGAGCCAGGTCACGGATATGAACTACCTGTTCTGTCGTGCGTCCTCCTTCAATCAACCGTTGTCCACGTGGGACGTTCGTCGCGTAACGGATATGACGGGCATGTGGTATGGCGCCAGATCGTTCAATCAGCCGCTGGACACGTGGGATGTGAGCCAAGTCACTAATATGTGTTATATGTTCAACGGCGCCACGTCGTTCAATCAGCCGCTAGGAGCGTGGGATGTAAGCCAGGTCACCAATATGGGCGACATGTTCAACGGTGCCACTTCCTTCAACCAGCCGTTGGACACGTGGGACATGCGTCGTGTCCGTTACACGGAGAGAATGTTGAAGAGAGCGACGTCATTTCGACAGGCGATGCCAGAGGCGTTGCAAAGACGGCGGTAGTGCTTGTGAGTCCAGGTAGGTAGGATGCCGCCCCATGTGGACGTATGTAGGTTGTTCAAGACGTGCGGAGTGAGTCAGTAGTATAACACTATACGACCATGCATCCCAAGCAAAGCATTTACAGTAATTGAGGTGTTGCTCTGGAAGAGGGCTGTCAAACGGCGATATACAGCGAATTCTGACGTGTCTCTGTGCGGTAATCGGTCACCGAAAGGATCGGACCTAAACAGGGACCCAAACGGATCTTTTTCTACTAAGGGGTGCTTTTCAATGCAGCGCCAAACGGAGTCTCAAAACTCTGCGAGCAATGGAACAGAAAAGACAGCAGAGAATATTTCATCCCAAAGTGCGCGAAGATGGCACGTTGTTGTTATAACGCACGTTATGGCTCATTTGAAGGCAGGGACGGAAAACGTCCAAGGGAAGCCCAAGAGAGGAAAAAATCACTTTGAGGATCTGTTATTAAACGGTTATTCGATTGAAGATTCGCCCAGAGAAGCCTGATTGATCAACCACAACGAAGATGTGTCTGCCAATGAAAAGAAGCTGTTGAAATGGGTGGTGATCATCTTTTGTGAAGACGACAGAAAAGTCGTCATGTGTTGAGGATGGGTCTCCACACATAATCCCAGAGACCCGTTGTACGATGCCGACTTTACCTATTAAGAAAAGAGCGACGAAATAACTCGCAAGGACCCTTCTCTGAACTCTAAAACCCAATCTAAAAGTGAACGATAAGCGAGTATTCGTTGATACCGGATTGGTTGGCCAAGTCCCGGAAGACAAATGCACACACACAAATATGACTGGTTGCTACCGCAGAATTGATGTTGAATGCTTCACACTAGATGAGGACGAGTGTTTCTCATAGGTACTCGTGCCAATTACACACTGGTTATGCTTCCAGCTCCCAAACTGCGTGAAATGAAGCGGAGGATGGTGCTCCGCCCAAAGAATTTGATGAGCCTGACATGGCTCAGTTTCCTCGGTTGTATCCGTCTGTAGTAGCCCATTGAGCAACCATAGCAACATGCCACAGATTCCGCAATCTAAGAATGCAAAAACGTGAATAGAGAAGTGCACTTGCATGTGCACTTGCACTTGGAGATGCTTGTGGACTTCGTCCCACAACACTCGACACACACTCCGCATGGAGCCTGTCAGTGATGTGCAAAGGCGGAGGTGCCGCGGCAAGGATGTGACCGGCAGTGTGCGGCCTCCCGGCCTCCCACCTTCCTCACCCAATTTTTCCGAAATTTTCAGTCGCGTTTCTTCGGGCTTTTCCACAGATGCGCTGCAGTGCTCTGCGGCCAACTGCGGAAACGCGGGCAATTTCCCCACCTGTCACACCGTTGAAATGCACTGCCTCTCGCACCCACTGCTGCGAGTTGTTCAAATGCGCCTGTCAAACGGCAGACGAGCACACGTCTGGCAACGAAAATTTCTTTGGCGTTGATCGCATTGCTTCAAGGTCAAATTTTAGAACTTAAATTTTCCCGATCAATTAAATTGTTGGTGGTCTGTCGACGACGGCCTCAATATATTCGAAGGACTCACAATCTATATCATCCCCAGAAGAATAACCTGTCTCCGAAATTTTGGCTGGCTGGTTGAATACGCATATATTGAAAGATCTATCTGATAGTCCTGTTAAAAATAAAAGATGGGAAATACCTGGCTCGTTGTGACACCTATTAAACCCATTGACGATGACCAAGAAATTGTCGGCGAGGTCCAGTGCTTTAACTACGATTGCGACATGATGAGCGAGGACAACTACTGCGTCTTCGACGTGGCCGATCCTGTGTTGGAGAAGAAGGTCGCGTTGAAGACAAAGGTAAAAGTCCCGCCGCTGTGCCTCAAGAAAGCTGTCCCCGGTGCTTTCCCTTTTCAGTTGCCGCTGGCGATGGGCCAGCCCATCGTATGCGCGATTGACTTGGACGAGGAGCAATAGTAACCACTGGCGCGCACGACCTTTTTCTCTCGCCCCCCCCGCCGGCGACGAAGCCTCTGCCTCGACGCCGGTGCATTACGTATTTACGTTGCCATTCATTCATTTTTTTTTTTTGCTTTGCATCGCTGTTGATTTCCGCTCTTTTTTTGAATTTCCTTTTCTTTTTTGTTTCTTGATTCTGTTTTTGCTTCAATTTTTGTTGGTCCAGCACCATCCCCCTCTACCCCCCTCTCTCTCTACGCTTACCACGTGATCTCAATCACTCATATCCGCATTATTATTCTTCGCGGACGAAGCCCCAGTTCGGCTTCTTTAGTCTCAAACAAAGTATCGGCGATGCCGGTCGTCGTCCCTGCGTTGTCGCGGGTCGCCTCGCCTGTTCGCATCCTACGTCAGGCGCGGTGTCCGCGCGCGCAGTCCCACGGCGACCGCCGCCTGTGTTCTTTCTCTTTTTCTTTCACCTACCCCCCTCCCGCTCCGGCTGGTGCCTTGACACGCATTATGTTTCGCCATCTCTTCGCTTTCGCACTGAACCGTCGCTTTGTGCCCGTCGCGCTGTCGTCTCCAGTCTTTTCTGATGTTCGATCCTGTTTGTGGCGTGTACGCGGGGCCTCTCGTACGAGGCTTCGCGGTGTTGTCGCCCGCACCGCACCACTGGCGCCCTTTTCTGCGCGGTGGCTGTCTGTGTGCGTGTGTGTTTCCGCGTTATCTCTTGCGTCGAGTGTGGCGCAGTCTCTCCGCTCCTCTTCCCCCTCTCCACTTTAGCCCCCCACCCCTCTTCTCTCTCTTCGGTCTGCCTCAGTCAGTCGTTTGTTTTGGTTCCATTGCTACGGCCCGTGACGCTCCCCATCGCAATTTGCGGGGAGCAGCCGCCGCCCTCCCGTCCCCTCCCCCGGGCCGGTCGAGTGTGCGCGCGTTGTTCCTCGTCTCTGTCTGTCTCTCTTTCTCTGATCAATCTCTCTCGGCGCACATCCAGTCACCCACGGTACCCACGGGGGAACATTCGCGGTTCCTTTTTTCCCATCGCAGTTTCACATCCCCCGTGTGTGTCCGTGTGTCGTGTCGTGCGTGTGTCGTGTGCGCGGAAACGGTGTCGGTTTCGGTTTTATTTTTGTTTCATCGCTGCTCCCCCCGTCAACCGAAACCGCCCCGCGCGCCCCCGCCCCGCCTGCTGGATGTGTCGCCGCCATTTTTTGCTGTCACCGTCATTTGTTCGCGCATTCGCTTGTGTCCCTCCCCCATCTCTGTGTGTGTCACGTGTGTGTTGCGTGTGTCTCACGTTGCTTGTGTCGTTTATTTGCGAACCGTTTCAATCCCCCTCCCCCCAGTTTGTTAAGGAACACCCCAATGTTGCACGTTGGCTGGTTGGTTTGTTTGTTTGTTTGCTTTTGTCCACTGGGCGCCCCGCGGTGGTGGCGGTGTCCTGTGTGGTCTGTGTCGTGTCTGTGCCGCGCCCTTTGGTGCGGCTGCTTCGTTTACCCAATTTCTCCCCCGTCGCGGTGTGTCGTGTGGTGTGTCCTGTGCGCGTCCTGTGCCTGTTCTTGAGCCCGCGCCGTTGTGGCGCGTGTTGCGTTGTGCGACCACAGCGAACCTGCACCCTACCACCACCGCCACCACCGCCGGCGGCTCTGCCTCTTTCTTCATCGCTGAGTCATTTCTTGTGTCGCGCGTCGCAGTCGGCGGCTGCTGCTGCTGCTGCTGCGTGCGACGGTGTTGGGAAGTTTTTGTTTCTTTTGGGTGTTTTCCCCCCTCGACGCGAGGCGGCGGAGTCGGAGACGGAGACGGGAAGGGGGGTGCGCGACACCGGCTATCAATATACGGTTACGGTGCTCGCTGCTTCCCCCTTCTCCCTCCCTCTCTCGCTCCCGACGCCTCCGTTGGCTCCCCCTTCCCTCACCCCTGCCCCCCCCGCTCTCTCTATCTCTCTGTCATTGATTACATTTGGTTTTCTTTCGCACTTAACGAGTTGTTTCCCTGTGTCGTGTGTCTGTCTCTGTGTGTGTCGCGGTGGTGTCTCGTCAGGCACCCGCCATTTCCCCCACCCCCACCACCCCCCACGAGTATTATTGGTTAGAATTAGGATCGCTTCACCCTCCTCCCCCCTCTCCTTCTCCCTCCCTCGGTACCCCTGTGTACCCCCTCAACCTCTACCTTCACTCTACCGCTGCCTCTGCCTCTGTGTGTCTCGTGCTGTGTCTCGGAATTGCTTTTTTTGGTCTTGCTACGTTACCCGCCGCCCCCGCCACGGGGCGGCAAATCCCCATCACCTATCACCTATCATCCCCCCCCCCAAAGCTTCGTGTCTTGTGCCGTGTCTTGTCATTGCTTCGCCTCCGCCACCGCCGCCGCGCCGCCCGCCGCTCCCTCGTCGTCGG
This sequence comes from Poteriospumella lacustris, assembly GCA_008000375.1. Classification (NCBI taxonomy): domain Eukaryota; class Chrysophyceae; order Chromulinales; family Dinobryaceae; genus Poteriospumella; species Poteriospumella lacustris. Next base: position 7,695 of record SMOI01000424.1, on the reverse strand, counting down.
CGTCGTCGCCGTGACGCGCAATAGTATTCGTCGTCGTCGCGCGTGTGTCGTGTGTGTGTCGTGTGTGCACCGTTCTGAACGTGTCTCGTGAGTCCAGCGGCTGCTGTGAGTAAAGAGTAGAGCGCCGTCCGCACCTTTCGTCGTTGTGGAAAGTAACCAACCGCCGTCGTAACTGCCACCCCTCGCTACACCGCACCCCCTCGTCTCCTCCTCGTCTGTCTGTCTGTCTGTCCCCACAGTAGGGCTCATCGGGTGTGCCGACCCTAAACACAGGTCCACACAGGTGCCCCGCGCCACGGAGGGGACTCGTGACGATGGCGGCGCGTCCCGTATACGGCGCCCTCCGCCGTCCGCCGTCCCCGGCCGCCGGCCCCAATCGACGCAGACCGCGGGGTCGATCAAGAGGACGATGGTACCACCGAGGCGATGACACTGGCTCCACGCTGCACGGTCCATGTGCAAAGACGGTTCGTTTGGGTGGCTGTTATTGTTGTGTGTGGTGTATTGTAGCGTGGTGTGGTGGGCGGTGTGGTGGGTGGTGTGGTGTGGTGTGGTGTGAGTTAGGAGGCGATAGGACGGCTGCAGCGGACACCGAAATGAACACACAAACAGACACACACCGAGGAATACTAAACGAATACAGCATACTGAGAGAGATGAAGAGAGAGGGGAGGAAGGGGGAGGGAGGGGGGAGGGGGGCGAGGAGATGGACACGAGACGATGGCGTCGCTGGGCTCGCGTCACCAGACGAGGCGCCGATAGCCACGTGCTCTCCCACCACCCCGCCGTCTACCCGGTGAACGTATCTCTCTCTTAGGCGAAGGAGACCGCGTCACAGCTGACGGACATGCCGAGATAGACGAGGTGGTCGTCGACGTTGGTGTGCGCCAGACTGTACTGGTCGGCACAGGTGGGGTCCTCGCACGACGAGTCGCACGTCTTCAGCGCGTGGTTCACGTCTTCGAACTCCTCACGGCACATGTGGTAGAAGTCCATGCCGGTCGTCACGGGCACATGCGGCACCATGTCCTTATTGTGGGTGACCCGCCAGGTGTCGACTTTGCCCGTCGCGAACTTGGCGTACGCCTGGTCACCGACACGGGGCTGTCCGAAGTTGTACACGCTGCACGACAGACCCGCCTTCAACAGGTCCATTGACGTCAGCTGTGCCAACGCCGCGCCCAGACTATGTCCCGTGACTTTGAGGGCGGCCGTGGGGTACACGCCCCGCAGACGCTTCACCTCGGTGAGCACGCCACCGATGACCTTCTGCTCCGCCGCGTAGAAGCCCTTGTGCACTTGGCAGTTGCAGTCGGGGAACGAAGTGTACGCCGTCTTGAAGGCATCCAAGTCACTGATCCAGTTGCGGATGGAGGATGAGCCACGGTACGTGACGTAAATCGAATTGTCGCTGGGCAGGTAGCCGATGAAACCCTGCGTGTCCGTCGACGAGTCGCTGATCACGTACGTCAGCTTGAAGCCCGCCGTGGGGCCTTTAAATTGATGCGTCGTATACGACGACTTGCCACAATAGGCAGCAGCCGACAGCCACAATGAAGTCGTCGCCTGGGCCTTGTTGAAGCTGGACGACGACTCGTTGAAGTCCGCGGCAAAGGTCACCGCCACCATGGCCACCGCCACTACCAATACCAACGCCAAACTCCACATACTCTATAGGGGGGGGGGGTTCTATGTCTTAAAAAAAATCACAACAAGCGAAATTTGTTTTGTGTTGTGTTCAGAGCGCGGGGTCGCCCCGCGCTAACACTGACAGGACGACCGCCGACCGAACGCTGTCTTCGTCATCGTCGTCGTGCCGGCACTGGGGGCCGGCAAAGAAGACAGAAAATCGAACTGACTGACCTAAGGGCCTAATCCTCGAACTGGAACTGGCAGAAAATAAATCGTCGTTGCGGACACAACCCATTGATTCATTGCTTTGTTGGTTGAATATTTCAAGAAAACATGGAGGATCCCGTCCTACCGAATTGTACTGTCCAGATCATTGTCAATGGCGTCACGAAGACTAATGTGGTTCCACTTACCTCTACCACTGATGTTGAATATGTGGAAAAAGAGATGAGATCTACCTACAACGTTACCGGTGGGACTCTTTCCTCAAGCAGTCAGCAACCTGTATTTGTCTACACACTTGTGGCTGGTGGATCATATTTTTTTCTTGAATTTACGACGCAAGGTAAGATAGCCATTTTCCGATCACACATTCTTTTTCTTATTCCTACCCGCCTCTTTCCCTGATACTCACACTTTCTGATTGAATTAAATAAGTTCCAATCATAGGTGTGGCTGCTGGAGATGCATCGACAGGTAATGATTTTTCATTCCTGTCCGCCTCTTTCCCTGTTGTGATAAAATTAAACTATAGGTGCGATAGAAGGAGGTGGGTCGACAGGTAATGATTTATTCTCTGGCTTTATTTATTTACTTTTTCGAATGCGACTAAACTGTTGATTATTATTGTTATACAGCTGGTACACCGGGGGACACGAATGCAATGTTTATTGTCATAGCTCTTACTCGCGGTCAAAGGTCGAAAAAGCATCCTGATGGAGATATTATTTATTGTCAGCCTATAGGGACTGCTTTTGCATTGTCAGAAGATATCGTGTTTACTGCATATCACAATGTTGCAGACAATGAAAATTCTGCTTCGGTGGAAATAGGTTTGGTGAAAGAGTGGAGAGAAGAGGATGTGTATCTAGGTGATATTATTGTTGCCAAATATACTGCAGGAAGTGGCAAGGAAGAGGAAGATTGGGCAGTTTATACTCGGGATATGAAAGGGAGCCATTTTCAACACTATTTAAATGTTTGTCCTGAAAATGAACTACCATTTAAAAATGAGCGTATCGGGATCCATGATTTTCCGGTCGGTTTATTCACTTCTGGTTCATCTCTTGTTATCGAGCAGCAGTCTGTTAAAAGCAAAGTATCAACGTATGAATTATCTCTGGCCTCGAATAGCGCCAAACCTATACCAACAGGGAAACGTGTAGTTAAAACGAAACCCGCAAAGAAGAGAAAGCTGGCCAACCTTAGAGTTGTTCAAGTCGTTGGAGGACGCATAAAAGGTAGTTGCGGAGCAGCTTATGTTGCCTCAAATGGGAAAGTTTTTGCTTTTCATGCTGAGAGCTTGGGCGATGGAGAGAGCGTAAGCGTTGGTAATTCGTTTTCCAGCGAAAGAAGCCATACGTCGTTTGGTCGAGGCTTAGTTTTGTGCAGAATTCCAAGTTTCATGACGTGGTACAAGCGCACGATCCTTCCACGCGTTTAATAATAATTGGATAATAATTGAAAGAAAAATTGATGTTTAATCGATCGCTCTCGTATATTTAAAATTTCGAGGTGATATCGGATATCAATATATTTTTCATTAACTTCTTTTAGCATACGCTTTGTAGTTTGTAGGCACTCATATTTTATTTTATCTAATTTTCATAATGTTTTGAATGGTACCAATAAGTTTTTGAATCCACATCATATTTTGCCTTGAGCTGATTTTTTTGTTGTTTTGTAGTTTGCGTCGTTACATCTCAATCGGTTATCATCCCGTTTTTCCCATCCGGAAATCTTTATTTTTCCTTACTCGTCTGCGGCATCTGGCGCGACGGAAGGTCTACAAACGTTTGCGGGAAAACGGTTTTTATAACCATTCCGAACTGCAGCAGTTCGTTCTTGCGAATCTGCACGTTTTCCTGCAACAACCTCGCTCGGGTGTCGCCGCGGTCGCCATATGCGGTCCGCTCCTCCTCGGCCGCGCACACCATCTCGCCCAGCTTGCTCAACACAAACTCCAGGTCCTCGCGCTTCACCGGGTCCACCAGCTGAATGTCGTCTCACGCTGGCGCACCGGGCCGAGCGTCAAGCTGGGTCCTAGTGCGGCGGCGGTTGGTGCGGCGGTTGCGACAGGTGCACAGTTGCTCACGGCTGAAACGTTGGGGGGAAGGTGCTGCGATGCGCGGCGGAGACACGACATGCGACATACGACATGCGAGACATACGACATTGTGTTGACTTGGACGCATGAAAACTTGCCGGTCCACTCCTCTCATCCTAAGGAAGACAACGCTCGAAGGTACATTCGGTCGTAGAAGACCTGGTTCATCAACAAGGTCCTCAGTCCCATGTTGACCTTCAATATGTCTTTGCATTTGCAAACCATGGAAGACAATGGTGGCCATTCCGTACATCGAAGACAATGGTGCAAATGACGGTCCTCCAATTGGGCAGAAGCAGTTGTCCCGCTACAACTTCGCATTCTTCTGTTTCTTCTGGTATAAATCCGACGCAAATGAGATAAAAATGTGATAACGTCGTGAAATTAATGCATACTAGGCTTCAAGACCGTCCAACGACAACGTAAGGAAACATCACTTCTACATAGGGCAGTGGAAGCAGACTGATAGCACTGCTTGCGTCAACATTTGACGCCATTGCTTTGGTGCGACGCTGCTCAGATTCTCATCAACGTGCACATATAGATAGTGTGGGTTACAGGCCACCTAAAGTTCAATGGTGCGGTCTGCTCCTAAATATAGCGAAGATGTCGTCGAACACCCTCGTAGTCGCAGAGGCTTGCTGGTTGCAATCCGCTCTGCCACAGACTACTTTCATTCATCCACCGTGCTGTTTTATTGGACGGATTCTGGTTGGTGTACATGAGGGCGACGGAGCGAACGAAGGCCACCAAGTCGTCGGCTGGCGATGGCGCGTACGGCTCGTCCCTTTTCGCATAATAATACTCCGCACCCGCTACGTTCGAGGTTAGTTGCCCTGTCGGTGCCGCAGAACTTCAACCGCTGAGAAACACGCAACCGTCGAGGTCGATGTAGATGTTCTGCGGTCTCACGTCGCGGTGGCAGATGCCCAGGCCGTGTGCATGCTGCAGGACATCGAGGACGCTGAAATAGTCGGGTCTATTCGTACGCAACCCGAACTTGACAGGCGAGACGGGGTTCCCCACTGGACGAAGGAACAGCGCCGGTCCCTGTTCGAGTTCCAAGCTATCGACGACGACGGGCACATGGCGATGAGGCATCAAGCGCTGGAGGATGCTGCGCTCATGATCTCGCACCCCACGATGTTGCGGCTCATAGATCTTGATCGCCACCAGTTCTCGCGCAGTATTCGCCTCTCGAGGTGAACGTGGCTCGCCGGGTTTCGCAATGGCGGGCATCGGCTCAACGACTTGCTCCAGCCCAATTGCGGACAAAATTGCTTCAGCAGTTGTTCTGGTGCTGTAGCCATTGTGAGCATTATTTGGGGGCGACACTTTTCTTCGGGGGCAAGGATCATTCGCTTCGGCATCAGTATCGTTGCAGCCACAGTGGAGGCATCTGGCCGGCTGCAGGTCATGGCTTACCTTGAACATGTGTAGCGGCATCGTTTCTTCTTCTTCGTTTGATTCCAGATTGATTCTGACTGACAAAGCAACAAGAGGCAATGGACTTGACTGCTGTCCACACTGTATAGCGATGAAAGCCTCTTCTGGTGAGTCTGAGAGGTCGCAGGTCTGAGTGGTGAGTCTGAGAGGAGAGACCGCATCATGGCATGTGTACTCTTTGGGGAGGCGAAAGGGAGACATACTACGGCCATAAAGGTGAAGATGTACGTACAGTATATGGAAGTAAAATGAAACGGCTCCGCTGCTGCCGCTGTGGCTGGGCCATGGGCATCGGAGGTTTCTCTACCCGCCGAAGGCCACATCACATCGCGACAGAGAACGAAGGTTCTTGACTATTGGTGAGGGTATTTCTCTTGGTCGTGTCCTCGTTGCTCTCTGGGCGAACGAGTTTTAGATTCTTGTTGGACGACGATCCATCGGTCTCGCGTCTCGCGTTGACACCGTCGTCGCCTATTACCCACCCGCCGTCACTGCCACGGACGCGTAGCGGTCGATTTTTGTCACCGCTCTCACTGTCCATGAAGCGATAGCATTCAATCCCCGCCCCCTGTCCCCCCATCTTTTCGACCGCTGTATTCGTATGGCCGCTGCGCTGAACGGTGGCGCGGTCTCGGCACTGGTCATCTTCTTCATCGTCTGTGGCTCGATCAGCGTCATGGGCCTCGTAGTGCTGACGTGCTGGTATCAACGCCAGGACGAGAAGGTCTACGTCGACGACCTCGTCCAGCGCGGCGACGCCGTCGACGTCGAACGCGGCGGCGCCACCACCGCCACCGGTGCAGGCCCAGGCGACGGTGCCGCCGCCGTGGCGACCCGTCGTGGCTCCGAAGGCCGCGGCAGTGCCGTGCTGCAGAGCGTCGAGGAGCTGCTCTTCCACCGCGAGCTCGTCGACGAGCAGAAGCTCAGCGACTGGCGCCAGCAGCTGCAACTCGAAGCCGCTGGCGCCACCGTCCACAAAGGCAGCCGCCCGCCGTCCGCTGCCCAACGCGCGCTCGACGCCACGCTGCCACCGCTGCACCACCACCCGATGCCCGCGCTGGCGCCCGACGAGCTGCGGCTGCAGCACGAGCTGCACCGGCACCCGCATCGCTTCCAACCCGCCGACGACGCCACCGCATCCCGAGTCGACGTCGACCGACAGCCTGCTCCGGCGTCATCGACGACGACGACGACGCCATCGCGACAGCCGTCGCCACGCCACGTCGCGTCGCCCCACAGCCACGTGCCACATGGTCGCCACCCGCAGCCGTCGACCGCCACCGCCACAGCCGCCGAGGCCTTGTGGCACTCGTCGCATGGGACCGCTGCGGCCGATAAAGCGAAGCCGCCACCGTCGCATCAACGGCGCCACTCCCTCGACAGTGCGGCGCTGTTGCTGCGTACGACGCCGCTCGCCGCCATCGCGACGTCTCCGTCGCCGTCCGCGTCGCTGGGGCCCACCGCCGCCGCACCCACCACCGCCGCCGCCACCGCCGCTGCCGTCGCCGCGACGATGGACCCGCTGCTGCTCGAGTACCGCGACCAGCTGCGCCACGACCAGCAGCAGAAGCGCCTCGAGGCGCTGCGCCACGACCCCGCGTTGGTCGCGTATCAGCGCCTCGCCACCGCCACCGCCACCGCGGCGCCGCCACCGACGTCGACCGCCGTCGATGCCGCCGAGCAGCGTCGTCGCCGGGCGCAACGCCGCCGCAGCTTCTGACCCGTTTCCCTCTCGTTCCCCCCCCCCTGTCCCCCTGTTCCTTCCCCTCCCGTGCGCTGCGCCTGTACATATGAAGCGACCGCAGCGGTCGCTGTAAATTGGTTCCCCCCTCCACCCTCCACCCACCCGTCAACCGTTACACCCACAGCGGGTGCGCTGTCCTCCTGTTGCTGTGGCGGTGGCTGCAGAGCGGTAGAACAGCGATGGCCCGCGCGATGGGACAAAGCGATGAGACGGGCCAGTGGCAGACGGAGAGCGACCGACGGAGACGGAGACGGAGACAGCGGCGGCCAGTGGCCAGCTCTGAGGGGCACACCGCTGACACGGACACGGACGCGGACACTGGAAACGGTCGCTACGGGGGCGGCAGACGACGACCGATGTCACTCGTGCCGCACCCACAACCGCAGAGAGTTAACGGTCGCCTCGGAGAGACAGAGGCGTCGTTACAGCCGCAGCCACAGCCGCAGCCGCTGCGCTACCACACTACGCTACACCGTTGACGATAGGGAGAACAGCAACAGCAACGAATAATAAATGGAGACAGAGACGGAGACAGAGACGGAGACAG
>SMOI01000423.1:0-24423 GCA_008000375.1 Poteriospumella lacustris | reverse complement strand
AAGCCGCTGTGCGTGGATGTTCTCGAGTTCAGCTTCTTGGGCTACGAGCGTTTGGACCTGAAAGCCACTCATCCGCACGAAGACATGCTCAGTTTCGACAGCGTAGTGTACCCGTCGAAGAAGACCCACAAAGTGACCGTGTGCAAGGCCGCGCCCGTTCAGGACCTCCTGGACGGTCACCACGTGGACGAGCACAAACCGTCGAAGACCTACAGTTACCTGTCCCCCGTGGAGGGCGAGGTCCATCACATGGTTGACGAGGTGGACACGCACGGCGCTGACACAGCTGAGCCTGTCGGCGAGCTGGAACAAGGTGGTTTGGAAGAACTCTACATCGATCCTTTTTCAGCCGATCCGTGGGAGACGGGGCTCGATGTCGTCGTGTTCAAATATTGGTTTGAAAGGAAACTGCTTTTCGCCGTGTACAAGCAGAACATGAAGCGTCTCGCCGCCGACATCCTCAGCTTCAACCGCCACCACCATGCCTCAGATATCGCTGAAGAGCTTCACGGGGATCAGTCTTTTGATGATCCGGACTTGGAATGTAGAGAGTCCTCGTCAAAAACCTCCAAGAAGAGGGGAAGCGGCGCGGATTTCTCGCGATCTGTTCGCGGAGTCGTCGATTCACATCCAATTTTCTTTTAGCTTGTGCACATTGGGGATGTATGTACATTTGATGCCCTTTTGTCGAAAGAATTCTTTATGTTCATATGTCGAGGTCGCTTCGACATTGGGTATCCAGACTTCTCTAGGCATATTTCCGACATGTTTTTGTCCTTATACGGACAAATATGCCCCATGACGTAACCTTGCTCCGATATGAAGATTCAGGCCATTAGGGCTTCTATATGGTCTTTGCCATCATTCTGCTGGGATTTTCGCGGTAGCTATTCGTTAGCGCCGAACATTCTGTAAATACTTGCATTGTCAATCAGTTTGCGCCAATGATATTCTTTCCCAATATCCAAATGCTTTGTTGTTTGTACAGTGCCGCTATCTCACTCACTTATTCATTGCCCTGTCACAACTACGAGGGGCTTGCGAATACACAAATCCTCAAAACAACCGCTGTAGCAAACACTTGAATTGCAAACACGACGTGACGTCCATTGTTCTTCGGCAAGTACATGGGAGAGTCATGGCTGTGTTGCATAGACAGACACGAATCCAGAAAACGATCCGAAAAGTAGGCAACAACAGGTAAAATGGGCCAAAATATCGGTCGCCAAAAATGGACTCTGCGAAGGCAAAGTCTATAACCGCTCTGAAAGAGGTCCTCTACGTATTGGCACTTTTTCGTTCCCGTGCGTGAGCTTGCGCATTGGATTTCACATCTGCTCTGCATCAAAGAACTCTGCATCCTTTGAGATTCAATAGGAATAACTAACCAACTTCGTTGAAACTACCACTGATTTATTCTAAATTGTGAGTGACACATAGTTCATGTGAAAGGCCGATACGACGGACGTGATTTGGTGTGTCCTTCGCCAGCGGTTATTGCTCACTCACCATACTATACACTGAAAATGTAGCCGCCTTTAGTCGTTGCTTTCAACGGGTCTTATCTCAATGAAACGACATTCGCGGCGACTTTTATCCTGCACATTGCAGGAAAAAGGCAACGGGACGTAGGGGCAAAAGCATTCGCACTGTGAGCGGCTCGATTTGCACGATTTTTGTCGCTGTCAACACTAGCTGTACTGACTGCCAAACCATCTCTCCATTCTCCGAACTGCTCGGACGGTAGGGATGGGAGGCGACTACGAACCAAGTTTGCGATCGAATGGTGCGTCATGGAAAAAGGGGAAAGAGAATTGTTTGGTAGTACAGCTACAAAATCGTATGTGGCCACCAAACCGAGCCGGCCAGTGCCGCTGCTGCACTAGAAGAAGCTTGAAATGGAAGAAGTCCTTTAATTGCCCAACATGGCTAACGCTGCCAACAATAGCTGCCAAAAACATTTCTTCAGTCGATCGAATGATTGTTGGCCTTTGCCTGGCTCAGCCCCGCTGTTGCTACCACCAGAGCCACCACTTGCCCGTCAAGACGTAAAACTAAAACAGTTAGGCTGTTGGTTTACGTCTGCGAACTTCTATGCTGTTGGTTTACGTTAGACAATGAGTCGAGGACTTCTTCTTGTCTCGGATCCAGCATTCGCAGGTGGTTGTACATCCGGAAGAATGTCACTTTGCGAGCTAAGCTGGCTTGATAGAAAGCGTCGGAAATGTTCTTCAGTTGTTTGCTCATTTGGATGTAAGCTGAAGTGACCAAATCAATCAGCTTTTCGATGTTCATGCGTTGGATGTAGAGCAAAGAATCGGAGAGTTCGTCGATTAGCTTGGCATCGCCCTTCGAACTCCTGAGCAGAAAAGACGCGCGCTAAGCAAGCCTTTACCCGTCATCATTGTCGTCGTTGCCGTTATTTTTCGCTCCGCAACGGTATGCTGATCATCTTGTCCATTGGTCACAAGTACGGGCGTTTCCAGTACCTGTTCTCCCGCGCGAAAATCGCTTCGACGCAGCTTTCCGGAAGAAAGTGCACCTTGACGGCGCTCACGATGGTTCCACCTTGGCCATGTACGACTTGACGGCCCAAGACGGTCCCTTGGCAAAGCAAATGCTGATAGCAGTGAAATTCAACACGTTTAATGGCCGTACCTTGTACGGACCCGTAGAAACCGCCACTATTTATTCATGCCAACCAGAATAGCTGCAGTTGAGTGTAGCTTCAACTGACTTGCGTTCGTTGTTGCAGTGTGAGACAAAGATATGTGCTATGGGACACTCAGGTTGGAAATGATAGTAATCGTCTCTGTGCGCCCAGACAACTACATCAAGCGCAAAGCAAGTTGGCAAAACTTTAAGTCAGTCAAATGATGGTTTGGAGGTTTTGCAACGTTGCTGATGGGTCGTGTGTCAATCGACAGTGGCAATCATCGATGCGAGACAAATTAATGCCAACTCTGCAGCAAGACCTTTACCACCATCAGACATCGTCGTGAGTGCTGCTGATTCATTGTACATCTGACAATGACAAAACGATTCTCGGCAAGGGATGGGTGCTTGCGTCGAAACAAACCACATGCAATGTAGGGATTTGACTTGAAAGGTGTCCGCCCAGTTTACTCTTGCATAGCAGAGTTCCCTAAACCGTTGAAGATACCGACCGACAAACGCTATTGGATTGTCCAGGTGACATAGTCGTCCTTCTGTTCAAATTTATTTAATTATTAATTAACTATAATAAACATATTAATTCTTGAAGCCAAGCGTTTGTACCCAAAGGAGATGAAAAACCAACCGTCTGCGAAGGTCAAAGCGACCTAAATAAAGTGCGATCGCAACATTGCAACAAAGAGCGACGCGTTTGAGCGGTGCACTTAGTTCCTATTCGTGCTCCATCCGCGGTTCCAATCATGGAATCGGCAGAACTTTCAATCAACACGAGCAAGTTGTCACTTCTTGTATCCCACGCAAATCCAACTTCGCAGCAGCTGGATGAGAATTTCCAAACACAGTGGAGGCTGGAAAAATGGTTTGAGTGCCAAAGTGGCTCATAAAAATCAGCATGCACACCTACTTGCGCCTTGTTACTACAACGTCCTTGGAGTGGTTTTGCATAACCCCAATCATTACGCATCTGTCCAGCCAAAATGTTTAGGGAGATCATAGAAATCATATTCTCCAAGTGGGTCTTCTCCACGTGATGTTTTTTGCACCCAAGTGTAGTGTTCAGAAATTCGTCCTCGTGCATGCGAATCCTTATGGTCAAGCAGGAGGGGGAAAAGAACTCTTATGTTCCCATACTGAAAGTATCTGCGCACTTTTCGAGCTGCTATAATTATAGAGTACGCTAAAACAAAATACACAAGCAGCCAAGTCGCCACTGCCCAACGAAATGAATCACGGACGCGTTTCGCAACGGCTATCATTGGGACTTGCAGAATTGTGAATCATGTTACAGCAAGCACATACTGCACAAAACTACCTAATTGTTTACTTACAGCAAGCACCGGAGCTTGGAGGAGGTTGTTTCTTTCCTGTTTTACCCCGATTGGCGTTGTTACCATTGACGGCCAATCTCTCGCCACGCATGGCCTCGCCTCCTTTCTGACCTTCAGCAGCGATCGCGCGCTGATACATCAATCGATAGATCTCTGTACAACCATGAAGTTTAGTGCAATGCCCCCATGATGGTCGGTGAATTCAGCGTCGTATATGTATGCATACCTGTCAAAATCTGTCTGAATGCTTCGTTGACACCAGTGGAGTCGAGGGCTGAGGTCTCAATGAAGGCAAGGTTGTTTCTCTCGGCAAAGGCCATCGCATCCTCAGTGCTGACAGCGCGCTTGTGTCTCAGATCGCTCTACATAAAGCAATACTTGGATTTTAAAAAAAGAAAGAAAACGATGGGGATCGCGACGATCAAAGCTCACCTTGTTTCCGACTAACATGATCACTATATTGCTCTCCGCGTGATCTTTCAGTTCTTTCAACCATCGATCGACATTTTCGAATGTTGATTGTTTGGAAATATCGTAGACAAGAAGTGCGCCGACAGCTCCTCGGTAGTAAGCACTGGTAATTGCGCGATATCTCTCCTGACCGGCAGTATCCCAAATTTGAGCTGAGAGAGACAAGAGTATTTGTCAGATTGATGCGCAGCTAAGATCTACAAATAAACATTACCCTTGATTGTTTTGCCATCGACTTGAATGCTTTTCGTCGCAAATTCGACGCCAATGGTGGATTTCGATTCGAGATTGAACTCGTCGCGAGTGAATCGCGAAAGCAAGTTGGACTTTCCGACTCCCGAATCTCCAATAAGTACAACTACAATATAACCAAGATAAGTTGAGCTCAAATTCTTCCGAAAGAGGTCAACATGTTGGGCGAACCTTTGAACAAATAGTCGTAGTCTTCGTCCTTCGCCATCTTTTCCGAAGTATGAAAGGCCAATAAAAAGAAGGACTTTTGATAAACTAAACGCTAACCCCACAAAAATGGCTCACTACTCGCCCTACAAATGGCACTATCGTTGTGATCGGCTTGATAGGCCTCAAGTTTTATTCTCACGGTTTGGTTGGGAGTGCGGGCAAAAATCGCGAAAATCCGAACAACGAACGACATCGTCATCCAGAACGGATACTCCACACAGACCATAGGTACACTCCTACATCAATAAGTATCGAATTACTAAACTGTACAGGGTTGACATAGAAGTACTACAGTAGTGGGTGGCCGGTTTCAACTGTTGATCGGTGCTCCGTCGCCGGTCGCCCCTTTGAGATTCGTTGCCAGTCGAAATAAGTATCAAGAAGGTGACAGAACGATATCGCACCGAAAAATCAGTGTGATTTATCGGTATTGTTGCGCCTTGGTGTTGAGTACTTCGGACGAAGTGAATTGCCGTTTTTGCAGTGTTCACTTTTGGTATCGACTTTACACAAGATACTGGAGATCGGCTGATCTCATTCATTGCCAGTTCAATATTTTGACGAATTGATGCCATCTGCTGTTGTCCAGCCAGAAATGGTAATGTATTTCACGTAAAATGATTCCACTGGAACAATTTTCCCTCATTTTCTGTCCTCCCTTTCACTAGAATTCGTCTCCAAAAAAAGTTGCACCTCCAGCCCCCACAACGTTGTGGGGAAAATTCTCTCTCCATGCCAATAATCTCATCCAGAACGTTTACTACTTATTGTTCATGGGTGCCATCTTGATGATGTCGCTCTTCTTGGCTGATAGCTGGGTTCTTGGCAATGCCCCTGACTCGGACAATGCAGCCCTCTACTCCATTCTTATTGCCATTTTCGTTCTTTTCAGTCTTGAACTCATTCTCATGAGTTTTGTGGAGAAAGGGTACTTTCTGAGCTTTTTCTTTTGGTTGGATCTTCTCGGAACGTTTTCCATCATCATCGACATCGCTTGGATTTCCAACAGGTTCATCCCGAACTCGAATTCTGTGTCACAAGGCTCAGTGGTGCGCTCTACTCGCGCTGCAAGACTGGCGTCAAGATATGGAAGACTTCTGCGTCTTATGAGAATCATGAGAGTGTTCAAAACGTTGCCTTGCTTCAAATTTTTTGGCGTCGAAGAGGACTTCGAGCCGACTTTAGCGGCGATTCGAAAAGTTTCGGAAGAGCTTTCCAACACTTTGCAGCTTCGGTTGGCGGTACTTATTCTTACGCTCGTTATTGTTGTTCCGTTTTTGTCCTATTCTGTGACGGACTACAGCCCCAATGCTTGGATCACAAACTTCAAGATGACTGCCAAGAACCAGACCGTCACTGCCTACGACATTCACGAGGTCATTCGAAAATGTGAGAACTTCTATCAACCCAAAGACCAGGATTTGAAGTACATTTCCATTGAGTCGCCGTGGTTGGAAGGCGAGTTTGTGGGAGAGTACTACACGAGAAACACGGTTCGAGACAACAATATTTTGGTGTACGACTCCTCGTACTGGGTTGCCAATAGCTTGATCCAGGCCAGTGGGAACCCAGTCGCCTTGTCTTATTTGGCAAATGCCACGGCTGATGGCAGAGCTGATCGGCCAGACTACACGGAATTCTTTGTGACCTTGAAGATTGACAACACGGATCCAGCGCGAGAAGGAGCCATGTTCAACATTCTGATCATCGTTTTGGTCATCGTGATGCTCTTCGGCTTCTCGTCGATGTTCAACTCGGCGGTCAATAATCTTGTCGTCAAGCCTCTGGAGAAAATGATGTTCACGTTGCGCAATAGCGCCATGGTGATGATCCAGGCCTTGAAATCGTTGGAAAACGAAGGAAACGACGAAAATAAGAAGGACAACGAAGAAGACGAGGAAGAAGAACTGGAAACCGCTAAACTGGAGAAAATGGTGGAAAAATTGGGAAGAATTGTGGCACACATCCTGCCGTCGACCCAAGATATTGCCATGGACGGTGCCATCGACAAGAACACGGCCATTTGGCTGAAGCAGAGCTACGCCGGCGGTGGAGCGATCAGAAAGGATGTTATACGAACAGAAAGTGTGATGGCTAACGAGGCGGGTGCCGATCGTTCGTTGCTGCGCAAATTGGAAGGTAGCTTCTCGACTGAAATTGCTGACACCGTCGATTCGTGGTATTTCGATGTCTTGAAGCACTCGCAAGATGAGCTGTCGGACGTGATGGTCTACTTGTTCTGCACGCTGAACCTCCTCGAAGAATTCAAAGTTCCCGAGTCAACATTCAGATCGTTTTTGTCAGCGGTCTTCTCACGTTACTTGGACAACACGTACCACAACTATCGCCATGGTTGCGATGTCTGCTTCACTTCTTATCGTCTTCTGCTCATCCCCAAGTTAACCGCCATCTTCACCTCGTTGGAGGTGTTCTCACTCTTGGTCGGCGCATTGGCGCACGATGTTGGGCACATCGGCAAGAACAATGCCTTCTTGGTGAAGGCGAAGCACGAGCTGGCCCTGCGACACAATGACAAATCCCCATTGGAAAATATGCACTGCGTCGTGTTGTACGAGGTATTGGGCAACGCGGAGACGAACATTTTCAAGAATCTGAACGATAGCCAGTGGAGAGAAGCACGGAAGATCATCATTTTCATTATTTTGGGCACTGATATGATGAATCACAACCAGCAAATCAAGGACACCAAGGTAAGATTCCTTGTCGATCGTTTCATCGTGATGATTGACTCAAACTTTTCTCCTCTCTGCAGCTCTTCCTCGAAGTCAACGGAGAAGCTACGGCCGCCTTCTGCTCCGGCGCCAGGGAGGATATCCCTGCGCTCGCTATCGAGAAAGATAGACATGCTATTCTCGAATTGATCTTGCACTGTTCCGACATTTCGAACCCTTTCAAGCCTTACGAGCTCTGCGCTAAGTGGGCCGATCTGGTCGTTGAAGAGTTTTTCCAGCAGGGAGACACCGAGAGAGAAATGGGTCTGGAAATTTCTCCCATGTGTGACCGCAATTCTGTGGCTCTTTGCAACATGCAAATGGGCTTCATTGAATTTGCAGTGGCACCGCTAATCAACAGTACGTTGTTCGCTTCCGTCTGCGTTGTCCGTTGCACGTCACTAACAGTGCCACTTTCTGCTTCCCATTTGTAGCCTTCGTGAAGATTTTTCCTCCGTTGCACGAAATTTGCAGCAACATGCTGAACAATCTTATTCCTCATGGGGTGAGAGACGCAAGATCGAGGTGATGGAAGACGACTCTGTCCAAAACAAACACGAGGAGTGCAGAAAACTTGACGAGCGAATGTCGAAATTCCGAGAATCGATGTCCTTTGTCGCAGGCCTGATGGATCTTCCAGTTCGACGGGGAAGCGTGTGAACGGGCAACTATCCCTTGATTTGATTTCGATTGTAAATTGATGCATAGAATTCGCATCGATCGACTTTTCATGTCTGTTATTTCATGCCCAAGTTAGTTCTTCCATTTATTTCATTCAGATGGTTTTATTTTGTTTATTTATTTATTCACCCTTAAACTATAATTAATTTTTTGATGCTTGGAATGGGCTTAGAATACATTGGCTATGCCTATCGTGGCTGGAAATGTCGACATACCCTCATGCTTGCCGACATCAATCATGCGGTTGTGTACAACAACGGTGCACACGCAAACGAATACGCTGATTCCGAACACAGAAAACTCTAAGGACGACAAATGCCCCATTCAATTGGTTCCGCAGCTACACTAACAATGCAGTGAACGATGTGTGCTCACCCGGTGATGCTCTTCCAGAGGTTTTAGTCGCAGCACACCATTCGTCTCGCCTTTTCGTCATCTTTTGGCCCTGTTGCATCACTTCTATCTTGTTACAGATGGAGAAAATGATCACCAACATGGAAAAAAGTTGTAGGGCATGGAATAAAAGTAGAAAATCGCATTTCTGACTGATGTAGTAAGAGGTCTGACTGATTGGCGACACGAAAAAATTGGCAACCAGAACTTTCGCATCATCTTCGGTCTCAACTAGTTGAACTCGCCATAAAAAACGTAATTTCAATTAATACTGGCTTAACTATCCCCCCTTAATACGCACATATGTATGTTTTTCCAATTTTCCAATTTGTTCTACAGTACTCGATGGTTTTCCATCGGATTTGCGACAATAAAGGTGGCAAATAGACCGACATCCCACGTTTCCAAGCTAATTAATGTAATTTTCGTGAGCATGATTGTCGAAGGGCAAGAGCGATACTGCTGCAGAAAAACACGATTCTGAACGAGAACACTATAGTTTAGTGTCGAGCTACAACGAAAACAACAACTGTAGCTGTGCCTGTCGTAAATCGTCCCAGTGAGTAGTAGATATGTATCTAACGCCCCCGCCCCGCACACCGAGTCGAAATCACAAGTGTTTTCTAGTCTGTTTATGTACACACAAATAACTATCGTTGATTTTTGTTTTGCTCACTCATGCAGCAGTAAAACGTCCAGAAAAAGATAAAAGAAAAAAGTTTTTTCGACAACGGTGAGATTCGAACTCACGAACGCATTGCGCACAGCCTTAGCAGGGCTGCGCCTTAACCACTCGGCCACGTTGCCGCATGCACACCCGTCTTGAGGTGACAATAAAAATACTGGTACGCTGACCATTCCGTAGGATATTTGCAAAGGTCGGCTTTTGTGAGTTTTCGTTCGGAGTCATCGCCAGGACTTCGATGGGAGTGACGCGATTCCTTCTTAAAACTATTCTTGCTTCGATAGAACAGAAGGTCTATAGATTCTAAAGGCTCAGCGAGCCGTTCCTTGTGGGGTCATCGTTTATACTCTATTCTCCGAACACTGTTGCTCGAGTACTCAGCGAAAAGAAGAAATCAAACAAGAGATGTCGAACGACGTGTGTCCCTTCTGCGACTCCTCGTACGCGCTGCTCTACGAAAGCGCTGCTTCATTTTATGATAAGGGAAAAGCACTCTTTTTGCCTAAAGAAAACCAGTTAGTGCGCCATGCCACAGCCAGCCTTGTGGGATCGGTCGCGACTATTCTCACTCTCAATCCTATTTTTGTGCTCAAAGTCAGAGTGCAGAACGCCGATCGACCCATCATATCATGGATGACTGTATTGGAAGAGGCAAATGAAATAAAGAAGAGCCGGGGTATCCGTGGCTTTTGGTCAGGAACCAGTACAGCGTTGATGATGAGCATTCCAAACACGGTGGTCTACATGACTGCGTATGAGAAGTGCAAAAGCAGTTTATCGCAGAGGGTTTTCAACGACCATCCACCGACATACGTTGCAGGCATTTCTGGTGCTATTGCTCGGATGATATCCGTGTCTGTTGTTGCACCATTCGAGCTGGTTCGAACCATGCAGTCAAGTGGAAACAGTGGCGGATTTCTGTCGATCGCAAAGGCGATCGTACAGCAAAACGGAGCGAGGGGCCTCTACAAAGGATGGAGCTCAACAATTATGCGAGATTGTCCCTTCTCTGCCTTATACTGGTTCTCTTTTGAGGCCATTAAGCCGATTGCGACGAAATCGCTGCGAACGATAGCCCATTCCGAGGACAGCTTTTCACCGATGGCGACGTTCATTTCTGGGTCCACCGCAGGAACCATCGCCGCGGTGATCACTCATCCCTTTGATGTGCTGAAGACGAAGCAGCAATTGAGCGCATCTGCGACAGGGACGTTAACGTTTCTTCGCAACAGCAGCTTCCAGATTCTCACGCGAGGTCTCGGTCTGAGACTTCTCACCGTGATTCCCGCCTGCGGCATCATCATTACCGTCTACGAAGGGTTGAAGTCATTGAACTGATCGGAGAGAAATCCTTTTGTTGCTTTTTACAGTGAGTTTGACCCTTTTGCTTTCACCGCCGCTAGATCCTTGTACAGATCCGTGTAAATAATGATTCATTCAACGTCTCAACTGGCGTCATGACCCATGCTTTTCGACGACGCCGAAAATGACTTGTGAAACTTCGGTGGTCGACCGCGCTTCTTGATGAGCGGTGTCAGAGACACCGCCGGCTGCTCGTGTGCAGCTGGTTCGCTCTCTTCTGGCACACCGGGTATCGACAGCTGCTCGGAGTCGTGCCGTTGTCGCTTCATCGCGGACCCCGGCGTCGTCTGATCTCGGCGAACCTCGTGCTTCAGCTTGTTCAACAGCGCCCATCGCTCACGCATCGTCTTCAGAACGGCATCGTGTCGCTCGAGATAGTGGCCATCGGAGGTGTCCTCATCGTCGTCGCCAACGCCCGCGGCGACAGGTCCCGTGGCCGACGCCTTCGTCGTCGACAGCCGGACGCCCGGTGCTAAGACTTCGCTGATGATTTTCCGTTTGAGCGCGTGATGCACCGAGACTTGGTCCGGCTGGCTCTCCTCGTGGGCGAGCTGGCTACTGCTTCTGCTGCGCTTCTTCGACGACGGCTTTCCCGCGGAGGCGCCGCCCCGCTCCGTTGCCGTTGCTGTCTCGGCGGCGGCGGCGGCAGCCGCGGCGGCTGTTGTCGACGACGACGACGCGGACTGTTCAACGCTCTGTTCGGCGTGGCTCAGCAGCGTGTTCGACAACCCGTCGACGAACTCGCCCGCGTCGTCCAGCACCACCAGCGAAAATTCGGTCACGAGCGATCGCCACGGGACTTCGATCGTAGAAACCGCGAGATCGGGCAGCTGGATCGGGTACTGCAGGGACTTGACGCCGTCGGCGTCGAGGCTGAACTCTGGCGTCGTGAGCGACAGTTGATGAGGCTGTGCGTTCCGTCGAACGGACGCGGCGGTGATGACCGGCTGCGCGCCCGCCACGAGCACGTTGGACGCGGACGCCAAACCGCCGAGGATTGCGTTGGGAGTCACCTGCGCGTTTTGCATGTGCATCGAGCGGACGTACTCGGCGAAGGAGATCGACTCGGCCGCCACCGCTTTCGGCTTGCGGTGCTTCCCGTTCTCCTCGCCGCCGCTCTCGTCGACGGCGTACGCCTTCAGAAACGCCTCCGTCTTCTGGCAGACGCTGCGCAACGACTGCAAATGCAACGCAGAGAACGTCGCGGCGCCATTCGAGGCGGACGAGGTGGCTTTGCTGCGCTGGCGTTTCGATTTGAAGATTTTGTCGATGAGCATGTCGCCGGTGAGCGGCTTGCGGCCGTCGAGCAGGTCGCGCGTCCCGGCGACCGCGTCTCCTGGCTCCGCCTGCGACTCTGCTGCGCGTCGCTGTGGCGTACTTTCGCTGCGGAAAGGAGCAGCGGAAGGTAGCGGTGGCCGTACGCTCGCATGCTGCACGTACTTGGTGCCCTCCCGCAGCGTGTTCGGCGGCAACGCGACGTCGATGTCGCTGCACAGCCGCCGCAGCATCTTCTCTTCGATCTCCAGCGCCGACGCGTAGGTGTGGCACGTCTGCATCCAGCGGAGAAAGACCGGTGCGGGGTTCGAGACCATCGCCAACATGTGGTGCGGCAACAGGCGACCATCGCGCAACGCCCAAAACTTGCGTCCCGCTTGGTACTGCCGCCGCGGGGTCTGCGACGACGACGGTGTGGGCGGCTGCACGGGCTGCGCCTCGCTCGTGGAGGCCTCTGCGGCGGATTTCTTCTCAGCTGCATTCGCATTCGCAGTCGCAGTCGCAGTCGCAGTCGCTGTAGAGGCCGCGGGGAAGTCGAACGTTCGACCAACGACGTCGGGCGGCAGCGCCGCGAGGAAATCGTCGGAGACGCCTTCGTCCAGCAGCGACGCGTGTACGTTGTCCGCCATCTCCGGCTCGGGACCAGTGGTCAGCGGCGACGTGTTGGCCATGAGCAGATTGACCACTTCTGGGTCGAGCAAGTCGTCGGTCGGATGCAGCGACGCGTGGTGGTGGCCCGACGCGTCGTCGCCCTCGTGGCCCAGCAGCTGCGCCGCGGTCAGTTCGTCGGTGGCGCCGCCCTCTGCGGAGGGATCCACGAAGGTTTCGCTCCGATTGGACGGTTCAAAGGGCGTGTTTTCGAACTTCACGCGCAGGTACTCGTTCAATTTGTGGAGCTCCTCGTTGTGACGCGGCGTCGGGGCGGTGGCCGCGTCGGCGTCGTTGACCGTCTCCAAGATGCCCAGCGCCGCCAAAATGTTGCATACCGAGCTGACTTCGAGACTCGTTCCTGCACCACCAGCCAAGACAGAGAAACCGTTAAATACGAGAGAGTGACGCCAGCCGACAACAACGGCGGGGGGAATGGGTCGGGCGAGTCCAACGTACCACCGAAGACGGAGCGACTGGACACCTTCAGGCCCAGCTTCTTGAACTTCGCCACCAAATACTCCTTCAGATCCTTCTCCTGCATCTGACCTCGCAGAAGAAGCGCCTCGACGACGCCATGCACGAGCAGGATCGACGACTTCGACAGCTGCTTGCCAGCGCGCGTGTTCTTCACGAGGCTCTCAATGCTATCGACAGGAAACCACACGGATTACTGATGAAGAGCTCGACAAACGACAGCGAATTCGACCATCTTACCGATCCGACATGGTGTGGCTGGCTGCGTATCCTCGGGGACACCGCATCTTCTTCTCCAAACTCTGCGAAAGAAGCATAATCTGAGGAAGAACACGCACAAGATCAGTGCTGCAAGTGACTAATGAGCCTAACAAGCCCTATTATACCTCATTGAAGACAGCCACGCATTGCTCTACCACCGAATCTACGGTCCCCGACGTATTCACCTCCGTCGTATCATCAGGCATCTTTCCCCTTCAGAGCCAATTCCACAGAGAAAAGATCAATGACAAGTGGTTCTGTAGATACGAGCACACTTCTACAGTGGCTCCAGGCTCCGTTATGACTCTTGAAAGGACGGTTTTAGCGACGAAAACAGGTCAATTCGTTGTCCCAAAGCGTCGTAAGAAGCTGAGAACGAGCCACGCCGCGACAGCGACAGCGACGGCGACGGCGGCAAAACCGGAAACTACCAACGTCGATCCTGTACACCATTCCTCACTTCTAATATGACATATAGCGTTATTATTTGGTGTAGTTTATGTACGAGATGGCAGTGATTTTTGAGTTGAGCGCGGCGCCGCTGTCGGTGGGTGAGAGAGTCGAATAAAAATGGAAATGTTTACAAATGAATGAGTCTGTGACGTTATCCGTTGAATAGTCTGTGTATACTATTGATCCTTGGCGTTATTATCGTGGTTTGGCGAAGGAGAAAGTGGAAATGGTCGCGTATTGCTGGAGTATAGCCGTGCTGGTGCTGCTGGCGTCGCTCATCGCGGCACAACAGCCACCACAACCCACAGGAATATTGCATCATCATTTCTTACACAACAGAACGATCGGTGGCTTTGATCGAGGATGCCGCCATACCAGTCAGTACTTCGTCACGCCCGTCGTGAGCTTCCCGATGTGCCTGGGCCAGACGGACCAGGACATGAAGAACGGCATGAGCATCATCAACCTCATCCGCTCCAGAGAGTATCTGCCCACCTGTAGAGTGCTTCATTTAATGCTCTGGATGCACAGTACGGTTCGAGAGAAAAGCCACATCCCGCGAGACTTGTTCGTGGACGTGGGCTCCAACATCGGTTCCTGCGCGGTGCATATGGCCGCCTTGGGCCTCCCCGTTGTCGCCGTCGAGCCCGTCCAACAACACGTGGACACCATTCAAGGCACGATCGACATCAACCCCAGCTTCCTCATCGAGCTGCACCATGCGGGCATTTCCAGCGACGCGAAAACGATTCGCGCGAACTTTGGTCACGGCTCACGCAACTGGGGCGCGTCGGAGTTCCACGAGGTCACCGACAAGAACGAAAACGCCGAGACGGAATTGACGTTGAAGACGCTGGATCAGATGGTGGGCCATCGCCGCGTCGCGCTGATGAAAATCGATTGCGAAGGCTGCGAGTGGGCCGCGTTGAAGAGGTGAGCCACTCCGCTGCCACTGCCACTGCCAACGCGTCTCACGTTCGTGTGTTTGTGTGTGTTGTCCCTTTTCAGTGGTCGCAGAGCGTTGAAGCGCACGCCGATGATCAAGATCGAGATCGTGCAGCCCTCATGTAAGCGCCGCACCCCTGGTCCACCGCCACCGCCTCGTCGCTTGTCGCTGACGACACACACGTCTCTCTCCCTGTCTCTCTCCCTGTCTCTGTCTCTGTCTCTGTCTCTGTCTCTCCCTGCTCCCCCCTCTCTCTCCGTCCGACGCGCGACACAGACGAAGCGGGCAACCAAACGGTGCACGCGTACGACCTCGTCCAGTTCCTCAACCAGAGCAACTACGACCTCTTCGTCGACCCGTTCAACGAGCAGAGCTTGTACTTCGGCCAACACGGCGAGAAGACGCAGGACATCGACTTCATCTTCGGCTCGCGCAAGTTCAACCTGCCGGCGTCGCTCGACGCGCTGCACAACGGCGCCAGACGCATCCTCGAACACCCCATCGACCCCGCCCGCTTCGACCACAAACAGTTCATGAAGCAGGGCACCGACGTCATCGCCATCGAGCGCTCGATCAGTCGGAAGATGAAGGCGCTTTGGCTCGGCAAAGCCGACTGACCGACGCGACGTGACGCGACGCGACGCGTCCACCGCCGTCGCTGTGACTGTAACCCACCGCCACCGCCACCATCGCCACCACCGCTACCACCGCAACTCGTCGGGCACGGCGATGTAACTTACGAATGACACACGACGCACTGGCTATGTATATGGCTATCGATCTACAAACGGATGAAAAATAAGCGAAAACACACACCGCCGCGCCGGCCGGCGGGCGGGCGGGCGAGGGGGACGGGACGAGCTGACTGAGCGGGGCCCGCACCGCCGCGGGGGACGAACGCCCCTCGCTGCGGCGGGGGCCGAACGGAGAACAAACTGGCGACACACGCGACACACGGTCACGGCGGCAGAGCGAGGCGGCGGCTACGAGGGCGGGGTCCGGAGGGGGGGGGGGCTGGTAGGAAAACGGGCGACGGGCGTCGACGACCCGGCGCTGCGGCGCCGCTCACCGCGCAGCAGGCGGCAGCGTCCGTCGGTTGTTCTCCCAGGCGTTGGCCGTCGCCTGCGCGTACACCGGCGACAGTCCACCGCCACCGCCACCGCCGCTGCCGCTGCCTCTGGTCGCCTCTGACGCCGCCGCCGTGACGCTGAGCGGCTGGACGCTGCTGCTGTTGACGAGGCCGAGGCGACCGCTGCGCGAGCTCGGTCGGCTGCCCGGCGGCGGCGGCTCGACACCGCCGACCGCCGCTGCGCCACCACCAGCGGCGGCGGTCGGCGGGGCGGCCCCATCGACACCGTGCGACGCTTGTTGATGCGGCAGGCGGCCCGCCAGCTCCATCTACACGAACAAGAGCCCGCGCCAAGGCAGCGGTGAGCACACGACACAGGCGACGCGGCGGGGGGCGGGGCGGGGACGTACCTCCTGCAGAATATGCCACGGTTTGAAGTTGAACGAGCGCTCGAGGCCCGCCAGGTACACGTCTTTGCCCACGACGATGGCCACGAGCAAGAGCAGCGTCAGCCAGTAGCTCGGCGAGGACAGCAGCGTCGTGAAGACGCCGAAGAAGTAGAAGTCGAAGACGACCACCGACGTGATCAGCAGCAGACTCGCGTAGAACACCACCACCGACAGCGCCACGAGCGCCACGCTCCAGCGCGGCCATTGCGACTGAATGAAGAACATCTACCGCCACCACACCACACCACACCACACCGCACGTGAGACACACACGAGACACACGTGAGACACAGGCGGCGACACAGAGGCGACACAGGCGGGTGACAGTACCTTGAGGTTGACGACGACGACGACGACGGAGAGACACGTGGCGCCGGCGAAGAGGAACGTGTCCTCGCGGCCGCGGTGGAAGTTCTGCAGCGTGAACAGCGGCAACACCGACACGACGATCGACTCGAGGAACGCGCTGCCGATCCACGTCCAGAACACGTACGGCTAGCCGCGAGACACACACAGCGAGAGATGGTGAGACACAGTGGCGAGACACAGCGGGTCACACAGGGGCGAGACACAGCGAGACACACGGGTGGGAGTGGGGGTGGGGGGGGGCGACGTACCGAGAAATATTCCGAGTTCACCGTCGCTTGGTACAGCTGCGGAAACTGGTGCACCGTCTGCGGCCGCACGTCGTGGTCGAGGAACGCGTAGGCGATGATGGGCAACGAGGTGTAGGCGAGGTTGAAGAGCTGGATGGCGCCCTCGGTGTAGTACTTCTGGCCGCTGAAGCCGCAGTTGAAGTTGAACCAGAACATGCCCATGGACATGAAGATGTTCTTGTAGAACATGTAGCACACCAGGTGCGCCATGCGGATGTAGTTGTACCGCCCGTGCTTCAGCAGCAGCTCGCCGAGGAAGCGGAACTGGCCGATGGCGTAGTCGGCCGAGTTCACCGCCTGCGTCCCTTCCTCGCCGCGGATGCCGACGCCGACGTGGGCCTCTTGAATCATCGCGACGTCGTTGGCGCCGTCGCCGATGGCCAACGTGCGTGCGAAGGGCACGTTGTCCTTGACGAGGCGCACCATTTCTTTCTTCTGGTCGGGCGACACGCGGCAGCCGACGACGGCTTTGCAGCGCATCGCCAGGTCCAGCAGCAGGTCGCGCAGCGCCGGTCCACCGCCGCCGCCGACGTCTTCTTCGTGGACAGGGCCCGTGAACGTGACGGTTTCGGCGCCCGCGACGGTGGCGGCGGAGGGCGTTTGGTCGTGGGTGATGAGCAGCAGCGACGGACCGTCGATGATCAGCGCGCGCGGTTTGCAGACGACGTCGTCGGCGCGCAGTTCGCGGTCGTGGCGTTGGATTTCGGCCTCGAGCAGCTTGCGCAGGGCGATTTTGTCCGGGGCGACGCTGCCGTTGACGACGACGTGGTCCATGTACGTCGTGGGCTGCAGCAGGTTGCAGGCGACGGCGATGTTGATGGCGGTTTCTTCCTTGTCGCCCGTCAGGACCCAGACGACGGTGCCCGCCTGGACGAGCTGCGCGATGCAGTCGGGCACGCCGGCCTGCAGCTTGTCCTCGATGGCGGTCGCGCCGAGGAGGAACAGCGACTGCTCGAGCACGTCCTCGAGCTCCTCGATCTTGTTCTTCGCGTCGCCCTTGTGCTTCTTCTCGAGCTCGCGCAGGTCCGTCGACACGCGGTCGTATTCCTCTTTCCACCGCGCGAAATCTTTCTCGCGCAGCGTCGCCGCCGCGATGAACAAGCAGCGCAACCCTTCGACGGCGAAGTCTTCGACCTGTCGCAGCGTGTCGCGGAGCAGCGCGTCTTGGCCGCCCTTGAGGCGCGGCAGCATCACCGTGTCGGCGCCTTTGCAGAGCAGCGAAATCGTCTGCGTCGCGGGGTCGCGCACGACGACCGACATCCGCTTCCGCTTCGACGAGAACGGAATCGTCAAGAGCACTTCGATGCGCTCGCAGCTGGCGCCGCGCGTGGTGCGCTGCCAGTGGAAATGGAAGCGATCGAGCAGCGTCACGACGTTGTCTTTGCGGTCGACGAACTCGAAGCCGAAATACTTCGCGGCGCAGACGAGCGCCTCGTCGTCGGGGTTCGACGCGGAGTATTTCAACGCGGGCGAGACGAGGTCGCCGGTGTGGTCGCCGGTGGTGGCGGCGGCGGGCCACGTCGGCTGCACGGCGCCCTCGACCTTTTCGGGGATCACGTCGTGGCAGATGGCGAGCACGCGGAAGAAGAAGCCGATTTTGTCGCTTTGGTCGTTGTCCTGCGCCACGTCGTGGCCGAAGCGCTCGCAGTAGAAAGAGACGTGCGGCACGGCGTTGGCCTGGGCCTTGGCTTCGCCCGCGAGGGCACTGGCGGGGATCGGTTTGTTCTGCAGCTTCCACGCGGCGCGGCCGATCTCGGTGATGCCCTGGCCGTAGACGACGCCGTTGATCGACATCTTGCGGAAGTCCATGTGGTTGCAGGTGAGCGTGCCCGTCTTGTCGGAGAAGACGTGCGAGATCTGGCCGAGCTCTTCGTTCAGCGTCATCGTCCGCACCGTCGCGGACTGCCCCGTCGCCGGGTCGACCATGTCGACGTCTCGGTTCATCAGATACGACTGCAGATACCGCGCCATGGACATCGAGACGTAGAGCGAGACGGGGATGAACGTCGCGTGGAGGAGGAAGAAGTAGAAGAAGTCGATGAACCAGAAGCTGACCGGCGAGTACTCCGGCGGCCAGCGCAGGTACCCGATGCCGTCGATGTCGTACACGCTGTTCCAGATCGCTTGCCCCGTCGCGCCCCAGAAACACAGAAACATCAACACGCCAATGATCTTCGAGATCTCCGACGAGGCGGCGTTCTCGAGCTTCGAGGCCTTCATCTTCGTCGCCGACGACGACATCATGATCTTCGTGTCGTGCCCCGTGTTCACCACGAGGCCGTAGACGTAATCCGTGTTCCGCAGGACACAGCCACGTAACAGGATGTGGCCCGGTTGAATCACTTCCCGGCCGAGGCCCGGGAGAGAGAGGACGCCGTTGAACGACTCGATGAGTTTGTTGGGGTGCTCCATTTCGACTTCGCCGCGGAGGTCGGCGAGACCGGCGTCGTTTTTGATCTGTCGCAGGGGGCGTCTCTCCGTGTTAGAAGCGAACCGTTCAAGAGATATGTATAAAGGGGGGATATCTTACCGTGTTCTTGGTGAGCGGAATGGCGGTGCGAATCTTGAGATTCGTTTCGCCGTCGAGCGACTTCGTCTCGACGTAGCACAGGCCGCTGTTGGTCACCCCGCCGGCTTTGGTCGCATCTTCCTTCGGGGCGACGCTGAGTAAGATGACATCGGCGGGGATTGTCTCGCGGTTGTGGATCTTGACGATGTCGCCCACTTCGATTTGCGACCAGAAACAGTGGTCGAAGGCCAGTTGCTCGTAGTTGAACGTGAACGACCGACTCGCGTTGGCGCGTGCGTCGGCGCGATGGCGCTTGATATCCTCAAAGATTTGGAAGATGGCATCGACGAGGACGACCACAATCAAGGGGAGTAGCGTGGTGGGCACACCGCCGGTGTTCGAGACGAAGGGAATGCACTGCAGCCCCGCGATGACCAAGAAATAGCAATTCGCGAGTTTGGTCGACGGGTTGAACTCTTCCAATAAGAATTTCGGCAAAAAGGTATGTACGTTGTATTTGGAGGTTCGGATATTATTGTCCTCGAAACTGAATATTTGTGGAGCACCGACTTTGACCACTCGCTTCGGTCGCTCTTGCAAGTCCTCTGGAGTGGAAAATGGCCAACCGTGAGGGTTCGATGGCGGTAAACCATCGTGTCCCCCGAATGTAGCCTTTCGCAAGCGCTGAAAGATGCTGCTACGATTGTGCTGCTGCTTGGACATAAGAACTACGCGGTCGTCGATATCATCCGCGGATGGCACACGTTTCATAACAGGCGAACGATACAGATGCGTGTCAATTTACTGGATCACACCAAAGGCTGATACCATGGGCAAGAATTCAACCACCCTGTCTTGCTAACAGATTCCACAATGATTGTTACCGTGGCGTAAACAGCCGACTTGCTTCAACGATACAAAAACACCGACCACCACTGCGACGGTGGGGTAGTCGGCCGGTGCACCGAAAACAGAAACGGTCTGTCCCAAAGTACCCAGATCTACCAGAGTACACAAACTCGGTTAGTAGCGCTCGCTGATGATGTTGGTCCAATGGAGATGGTGCATGACGGCACCTTTTATCTTATCAAAAGACAAGGAATCCGTAAGAATAAAAAACAAACAGAAATGACAAAAGAAAAGAAAAAAAAAAAGAAATGAGAAAAAGAACTGGACGGGTAGGGAATCGAACCCTAGACCTCAAGCATGCGAAGCTCGCGCTCTACCAACTGAGCTACACGCCCATGAAACTGACGGGATTACAGTAGGTATATCAATGTACACTCGATCTAGTTTCAGTGACTGGTCAGGGGACGAAGTTGAGGACACTTTCTGTGAAGAAGAACGCCGTGTGAAAAATTGAGGACGCATTGTGTGGTCACCGTGCGGTGTCGGATTTGGTCTCGCAGAGTGGCCGCCTGCTACATCGCTATGGGGAGAAGATCAGGTGCGTCTGACAGAACAGAAGAGTTTACCAGATTCGTGGACACAGACAAGTGCACGATGATTCGCTGTGTCATCTTTTTGATGATGTGGCTGTTGGCAATTGGTCTTGGTGCCGTGGGTGCGGTGCTTGTCAACGAATCAATGTTTTCTAGATTTCAGGGCATCAATCGAGACAGGCTGCGCACAGATACGGCCGACGTTGCCGTAGCTTACCTCATGCTTGAGAAAGAGCCTGTCACGTACCATTGGATAAGTCACTTGGCGTCCCCAAATGTATCAGTCTTCATCTTCGTTGATCGCCCGGAGGCCAACCACATTTATATGAACAAACATGGCATTTATATCGTGTCCCTTGCATCTGAATTTCCTTCCGAGTTTGGATACAACCACTTTGGAACCTTTGCGTACATCCAAAAGCCCGTCACATGTTGGGACAAAGCGCTGTTCTTCTTCAGCCGAGTGGCTGTGGGGTATCGCTTTTCTTGGGTGTTGGAAACAGACGTCTTCATTCCATCAATACAAGCATTTCACAACATCAACAGCCTCTCGGGGAATGTGACCGACCCGGTGGATCTGATCATATCAAATATTGAGCGAGACGACAACAACTTGGACAATTGGCACTGGCGTGCGCTGCAACCAATCTTCCTACCTCGTCCGTGGTATCATTCAATGGCTTGTGTACTGGGGATGTCACGAAAAATGTTGGCACTGCTGGATGGCTTCGCCACGGAGCATCACCAGTTACAGTACTTGGAGTTTTTGCCTCTGACTTTGGCACTTCAAAATCATCTCACCGTACGGACACCAGCGGAGCTGATCACCATCTCGCACCGCACACAGTTCACTTGCGAGGATATTCTGCACCAATCAACGAATTGGTTTCATCCCGTCAAACAACCCGCCGAGTTCATCGGTCGATGCATCGAAAGCGGCGAATGGCCACTCGACATGCTCCTGGATCGCGGCCATCAGTGACGACTCTATGAGTGAGTCTCACTCGATCGGTGTTTCACCTCCTCCTCCTTCTCTTCGTGTATTGGCAATATCTCTGTAGTGAGGTCGTTTGCAGGCCTGCTTGCTTTTCGTCCATATGCTTTTCGTCCAGATCGGCAGTATATTCACTCATATTTCCGCAATAACTTTAATTGGATACTCGTTGTGTCGAGAAGTCGAATCGACAGGAGACCGCCTTTGAGCCGGGTGGGTGGTCCCTGCAGACTGCCCCGCGGGGTGTTGGCAGTCGAGAGACAAGAGACGCGAAAAGTGAAACGCCCCCACTCTCAAAATCTCGCAGAGCCCCTGCGACGCACACCCAACTTCGTCGTGTGTCGGAGCGTCGTCTCCATCGCCAAACGAATCCACAATCCACTCGGAGTCTGGTCACGTTGAAGCTCACACGAACAACGAAAGGTATCTGGGCACATCAGTTCGCATCTGTAGGGACCAATCGGAAGAGACAATGGACAGTGTTCAAGGAAAAGTGCTGGGCTTTGTCGGCTGCGGCAAGATCAGCTCGGCGATGGTCCGTGGCTACGCCTCCGACGCCTCCAACTTGCCGGCGAAGATTCTGGTTTCACGTCGTAGCGTCGACAAGAGTGAAGCTTTGAAGAACAGTTTCCCTGAGCTCGTGGAAGTGCTCGACGAGAACCGCGACATCGTCGCCCGCGCGGACGTCGTCTTCATCGGCCTGTTGCCGGGCGTGGCCCGTGCGGAACTGCCCACGTTGCCTTTCACCGCGTCTCAGTTGATTGTTTCGATGATGGCGGCCGTGGACTACGCCGAAGTGAAGGCGTTGATTCCGCTCGAGAGCCACGACAACGTCGTGCGCACGGTGCCGTTGCCGTCGGTCGCGCGTCGATCGGGCCCCATCCTCCTGTATCCCAAGCAGAACCGCGCGATCTACGACGTGTTGTCCATCGTTGGCACGCCTGTTCCCTGTGAAAACGAAGCGCAGATGAAGCCCATGGTCTCCGTCACGGGGCACATCAGCAGCTTCTTCGAGCTGATGCGCACGTCGCAGTCGTTTCTCGAAGATTCCGGTACGTAGCCATTGCCCTGCTCCCCCCATGGACCACAGTGCTCACCGCTGTTACTCGTTCTGACACAGGGGTGGAGGCCGATCTCGCACGAACCTTCGTCACGGCGTTCTACGCGAGTCTCGCGCAGGGCACCGCCATCGCGCACGAACCGCTCGCCGAAATGCGCGATGAAGCCGCCACGCCCGGTGGATTGAACGAACAGTCGTTGCGGTTCTTACGCGACAGCCCGCACTTCCCGTTGCACTACGAGTCGCTGCAGCAGATCCTCGCGCGGCTGCAGGGCACCGCTGCGGCCAAAAAGTAAACTGCGCGTCTCCTGACACACACGACACACGGCGGCGTTGACCAGTCACCGAGGACAGCTAAACAGCGAATTAGACGATACAAACGCGACGCGGCAACGGCGGCGACGCACGCGCAGCCACCGCCACCGAAGAGATCTTTGTACAATAGAGGACAGGGGACGCGCGGTAAACAGGCGTAACTAGCGATCGACAGAGGTACACGTGTGTCACGCGGGGTGCGGTGGGCGTGTCGCGGCCGCCGTCGGTGTCGTCGCGGTCGGTGTCGCCGCCGCCGCCACCGCGGGACAGATGGCGAAGGCGGGTAGCCGGTGGCGCGGCAGGCAGCGGCAGCGCGGCGTGACGCGGTCGACGTGGCGGTCGCGGCGCAGCGCGTCGGCCGCGTACCACCGCTGCAGCGCCTCCGCGTGGCGCAGGACGAACGCGATGGCCATTTGGTCCTCCGACGGCAGCAGGCGCCGGCGGTGGCTGGCCGCCCACGCCGCCAGCGTCGCGTGGCCGGGGAAACGCTCGTAGAACGACTGCAGCTGCAGCGCCGCCGCCGCCGCCGCGCGGTCGACGTCGAGGCCGTTGAGCGTCGTGTACGTCTGCGCGAGGATCTGCAGCTGATGCTGCTCGAGCATCGCGCGGTGCTGCACGAACCACACGACGGCGGCGGCGAGGTCGCCGTACGAGACGCGCTGCAGCTCGTCGTCGGCGGGGCGGTCGGCGTCGTCGTCGACGACGAACCGCGACCAGTCGCAGTCCGCGTCGCCGTCGCCGTCGCTGTGGCCGTCGCTGGGACCGTCGCCGTCGCCGAAGTCTTCGTTCGACAGCGCCAGCACCTCGTCCAGCGTCGCTTCGCCGCCACCGGCGCCGCCGCCGTCGCCGTCGCCGGTGACCGTCGCAGCGGCGGCGGCGTCGTCGAGGGCGACGCGCGGCACGCGCAGCTTCCACTCGACGAGCGACTGGAACCGCTCGAACGCCGCCGCCGCCTGTCGCTGGCTACGCGCGAAGCGACGCTCCCACCGCGACGCGTCGACGCCCGCCGCGCGCAGCGTCGCGAGGACGTCGCCGGTCGCCGCGTCGAGTGCTGCGCCGCCGCCGCCGCCACCGTCGCC
>SMOI01000421.1:0-24942 GCA_008000375.1 Poteriospumella lacustris | reverse complement strand
GACAACGACTGGTGGAACGACACCGCACCATGAAACATTCCGTCCATCGCCACCACTCGCGATACGTCCCACTCAGATAGCGACTGGTTGAAAGATACTGCCTCGTCGAACATGCCGCTCATGTTTCGCACACGCCCCACCGACCACCCCGACACAGCCTGGTCGTACACCTCCGCCCCACTGAACATACCCCGCATATCCACCACCGATGACACGTCCCAGCTGCCCAACGGCTGATTGAACGCTATACATTCCCAGAACATGTCGCTCATGTCTTCAACATGCCCCACCGACCAGTTGCCAATCGCCTGGTTGAACTGCTCGCAGCCAGCGAACATTCGTCGCATACCCCGCACATTGGACACATCCCAATGACCAAGTGGCTGATTAAACTGCGAACAGCCGTCAAACATGCCCCGCATGTCGGTCACCTGGCTTACATCCCACGTACCAATGGCGCCGTTGAATGACGTCGCCCCCTCGAACATGGCTACCATCGATCGTACGTTGCTCACGTCCCATCGAGATAAGTCTTCATTCAAGCTAGACACATGGCGAAACAGGCCCTCCATATTCGTCACCCGCCGAACATCCCAGACTTCGATCGGTCCAAAGCGACTGCGAGTCGTTTCGTCCGGCCATGACTTCACCGCCATAGATATGGTACTGTCAGTGAGCGGTTCCCACAGCGTCTGTCGTATCTCACGGCAGGTGTCCAGTGAAAGACGAGTGTGCAACTGATGTAGTACCGACGCCAACGGCATATGACGCCAATCGTCGCTACTCAAGGCCTGCGGTGTACACGGCCTGGACCTTTCGACACCCGAAAGCGACACTGTTGTCCCGGACATGCTCGTCTCTCGTGATACAACCCACTTGTCCATAGGCTGATTGAATGAAAATGCACCGAAAAACATATACGATATGTTTGTCACACCCGATACGCCCCAACTGCCTAAAGGCTGGTTGAATGACGACGCACCAGCAAATAAATGTGCCATGTCCAATACCCTGGATACGTCCCAGTTGTCTAACGGCTGATTGAACGACGATGCACCAGCAAACATACACGCCATGGTAACCACCTGTGACACATTCCAACTGTCCAAAGGCTGATTGAACGACAACGCCTCGTCAAACACATGCGACATGTTTGTCACCTTCGACACATTCCAGTTCCCTAACTGCTGATTGAACGACGATGCACGATGAAACATTCCCGCCATGGTAACCACCTGCGACACGTTCCAACTGCCCAAAGGCTGATTGAACGACGACGCCCCGTCGAACAAATGCGACACGTCCGACACCTTCGATACATCCCAGTTGTCCAGCGGTTGATTGAACGACGACGCACGATGAAACATACACCTCAGGTTAACTACATTCGATACATCCCAGTTGTCTAACGGATGATTGAACGACAATGCCCCGTCGAACAAATGCGACATGTTTGTCACCTTCGATACGTCCCAGTTGTCCAGCGGTTGATTGAACGACGATGCACGATGAAACATACACGTCAGGATAACATCATATGATATGTTCCAGCTACCCAATGGCTGATTGAACGACAACGCCCCGTCAAACATGTGCGACATGTCCGACACCTTCGATACATCCCAGTTCGCCAACGGTTCATTGAATGACTCGGCACGATAAAACATATATGACATGTCCGACACCTTCGATACATCCCAGTTGTCCAACGGTTGATTGAATGACTTTCCATGACAAAACATACACTTCAAGTTAACCACCCGTGACGCGTTCCAACTGTTCAATGGCTGATTGAACAACGATGCCCCGTCAAACATGTGTGACATGTCCGTCACCTTCAATACATCCCAGTTCTCCAACGGTTGATTGAACGACGAAGAACCATGAAACATGCCGGACATGTTCGTCACATTACTCACATTCCATCGACTAACATCGTCGTTGAAGGTATCTTGGCCCTGAAAGAGTTGCGACATGTTCGTTACAGCACTCACATCCCAATCTTCTATGGGTCCATAGACGGCAACTGCTTGATCGCGGTCATCAATCCATAGTGCCACTGCGCCATGAATCGTGACATTGGTGTGTTTGTGGTGACACAACGCATCAGCGTCGTTCGTTGACATCTCGTGTTGTAGGTGGAGGGCTACGAGCGATGCAAGCATGCAAGCGATATAATCTTTTCCTTGAATCACGTCCTAAATAATAACAGGAAGGACGCTCAGGAAATCGTGATACAGCCTGCCTAAACGACCTACTAGTAGTATTTAGTAAACCATAAATAAACTCAGTTCGTTGGAATCATCAGGCGCAGGGCGCGTCCCCGCTATACTTTCTGAAACCGTTGCGTCCCAAATCGGCAGGGGGATTTTGCAGGTCCAACGGTCTGTTTGGTTTGGCCACATTCTTTTCGCACGCACGTTCTTCTCTTTCTTTTTCACTGAGAGTCTCTAATAATGGAGACTGGTTTAATAGACTACGACAGCTTGGCGTCCGAGCGAAGAGACTATTTATTGGGTCTGTTGACGGCCGTGGGCACGGTACACTCGCGAGTAGACCCCACACAGCAGAGAGGCGATACACGACGGGTGGTCTTGTATCGCACCTGCTGTTTCCGATGGGGACGGACGGAGAAGAAGAAACAACCAACGACCATCACAGCGACAGCGACAGCAGAACGAGTGCAGATGCACCGACCGAAACAACAACACTCGAAAGAGAATCGCCGGCGGCGAGGAGAGGCTAACCGAACGGCGGGGGAGTTAAGCTACATGTAGGTTTTACTATAAATGTCAGGGAGGAGAGGCTACTACCGAAGAGAGAGAAAGAGAAAAAAAGGGAGAGAGGAAAGGTGGTGGGGGGGGGGCTAGAGCAGTAGAGAGGCGTTTCATCGCTGTCCCTAATCGCACCAGCGATTGTTTTTTTCTTCATTTTCTCAGCTTTCGCGTTGTCTTGTTTCTTTTGTTGCTTTGGTTTTTGTGATATATGTGTATTTTCTATTCGCAGCTGCAGCTGCAGTACCCGGAGGGATTGACGATGGGCATTTTAAAATAAAACTCGATACAAAATTTGGAACACAGACAAGGCCTCGTCTGTGTGCGCCGTAGTAGAAGATGATAAAGGTGATGATGCTGATGCTGATGCTGATATCGACTGTGATTCGCGGCGTGGCGATGAGGGAGGAGGGCGAGGAGGAGGGTGATGTAAGAGAGGCGTCTCTTCGTCGACCAGTCCCGTACCGAGAGGGGTATGGGACCACATCGACGACGACCACGACAACGGTGATGATTCATGCTTCTTCTTCTCTTCTTCCTCTTCCTCATGGCCTGCTGCTGCTTCTTCTTCTCCGTCCACCGGTATTCATTTCATGTTCGAGGCCAGGTTCTGTTGCATCTCGTCGTTGTATCGCAGGTAGCCGAAGATATCGTGGACACAGAAGATTTGCAATACAAAGTGACAGAAAGTGGGTGCTTTGGGAGCCGCAACTTCTTGTCCCTCACGGGTATTGGCGACCACCGTTGGGGTGAACGCCACCAGATATGGGAGTTGCAAGATCACGAACTCCAACATGACCAACAAGCAGTAGCCACGAAGGGTCTTGTCTTCCTTGTTCCAGTTGCTGTCGTCTGTGTAAGGTTCCGAATTGGTCAATACCAAGAACTGTTCCACCAACCCTTGCAAGACAATCAAACCGACACTGAACTTCAACAACATCACCTTCAACACACCCTTCAAGTTACTGCTCTTGTCGAACACAGCCTCATCTACAACACACAATCGATGAGAACATCAGTCAGGAACCAGGAAAAACAAAAGACAGGGGTCGAACACTTACAGAACAAGACGAAGTGAATGATGGAGCGCACCAAAATGGCCAAGGCGAGGAGCGTGACGAGCAGGTACACCAATTTACCCGCTTTTGACTTGGAGTAGTCACAGATGGCACCGATAATAACCACCACAGGGCGCAAGCTCACGAACCAGAAGACAGCCCAAACAACCTTGTTGTAAAATTTGTCAGGTTCAGGGGGACATTGCGAGGTACAGCAGATCAACGGCCGACCTTGCAGGGCCTCCACGGCCTTTGCCGGGCCACCCAAGTTTTCGACCAAAACGGCCAAGAAACAGTAAAATGAATAACCTTCCACAAATGCAATGGGAATTTGCATCGCACCCAAAGCTTTGGGTGCCGCCAAGGAGATCAACATGAAAAACGAGTACAAGGGCAAGAACATCGCCGTGCGCGTAATGAGAATCGTCAAACGCTCATTCGCAGCCGTCATGTTCCGGTACTGCACACCAAAGACAATCAAAAACCCTGCCAGGGTGATCAAGAAAAAAATGGCTCCAGTTCCTGCGAGCTTATCAACTGCCATTTGTTAATATGCTGTCTCGTGATGGACGAAGATAAAAAAGCGCTTCCAAAACGATTGAGGAGCAACTATGAAAAACAGAAACGGAGAATCTGTTTGGATGCTGTTTCTATTCTATGCCTTTTTTGTATTCCCAAGCGAGTACTGCGCCGATAGGATCCACTTCAATCGAAAAACAGGCTAGAATCCATCAGCCTCTGCAAACTCAAATCAATTGGACAAGATCCTTGTTGTGCAAGTTCTCCGCGACACACACCGACACAGGAAGGCCGGAGAAACCCGTTTCAATTTCATGTCACACGCGCTCATGCCGTGCCAATGGAACCGTTTACCGTTTACCGGTACCACCAGTAGGTATTGTGGTTTTCAGCACTCATGAAACCGATCATCCTGTAAGAGAAATTATTATGAAAAACCAACAACAATACGAGGTCAATGGGGTCCTTGTCGCGACCTTTTCTACGTTATAAAAGCCCATGTATTGAGGTAACTCGGTCTCAACCAAAGAAAGAAGCAACAATCGCATTCTCTACTCCGTAAATCCATCTGACACAGTGCTCGGTCAATTATACTTATAAGAACGGTGAAGCTATCAAGATCGCATGTATACTGCAAAATCTCTGCATTGTAAAATGGTGTACTTTTATTTGTACACAGCAATGCTGCAAGATGAGCCGGAGGAAGAGCAGCACGCCGCCAATCCGAGATTGCCGGCGAAAGACATGTCCATACCGAAGCAGTTGTTCAGCGTCGAAGACAACGTGAAGGTCTTGCCACCATCAGTGGTCTTAAAGAAGTTTCCAACCAAGTTACGGCCGGACTTTTGGGTGGCAAGCAGCCAAGCATCAGTGGAACTGACGAACTTCACGCTCATCAAAGACACAAAGTCAGCGGAGCTGAAGGTCTTCTCCCAAGTAGCGCCACCATCGAAGGTGGTGTAGGCAACAGTCAAATAGCCACCATTCGCACCATCACCCTCACCAACAACGATACAGTTGGTCTCAGATGAGCAAGAGATCTCATTGAAGTAAATGTAGTCTTCAGCAAGATTGGTGGTAAGGACTTGAGTCCAGGTTTTACCAGCATCGGTAGTCTTGCTAACGCTGCCAAACCAACCGGTAGAATTGTCGGAAACTCTTCGCTTCAAAGGACGAGGCAAGTCCTCCAAGAGGACACGGTTGCCATTACCATCAACAGCAACACGGGAGGACAACATGCGCACAGCCTTGGAAGGAGTAGGATCCGCTCCCCACATACCATTGGAGACGTACCAAGTGTTGTCGGATGGGAAAGCACCGTAACGGGAATATCCATCTTCAATGTTGCTCGAGACGGCGAAGCTCTTTCCATCGTCAGAAGATGCAACACCGTACACGTAGGTTGGCAAGGAAGTGCCATCACTGTCCAATCTCCAGTAGCCCACCAAAGCGAACTTCTCCTTGTTGTCACCATAAACATTAGCAGACTGGCTAGTTCCCGCCGCATTCGCTGGAGAAAAGTTGACCCCATCGTTAGAATTCAAAACAGAGTTGATGCTAGTCACAACGATGTTTCCGGATGGCGTTGTCGCCGTGGCCAAAGCCATCAACGTTGGGACCTTATTCTTGGACCACGAGCTTCCGTCATAAGTTTCCAAAATACTTCCGCCACCATTTTGACCACCAACAGTCACGGCAAAGGACTCAGATGCAGCGCTAACAGAGGTAACGAAAGTCGCCGTCGTCGAACTATCAAGCGACCATTGTTGGGCAACTGCCACAGCCAAAACAGCCAAAAGAGCAATCAGACGAGCAAACATCGATAACAAACCACGACTTTACAGAAAAGAGATTCTTTCTCGATTCAGTTGTATTGCACAAGTCGCCTGGAGAGTATCCAAAGTCATCGATGCATCGTCGCATGTTGAAGTCGTTTCGGCAAAACGTCAAAGATAGCCGTGCAACAGTCAGATCCGACCTAATAACCGTTTCCAACCCTTACTTAAGCGGCTCATTATTATAAGGTGCAGCTACCAAGGTCGGAAAAAAACGCCAGCACTTGCGCCACTTCGGCAGCAGTATTGATCGCTTTAGTACTCTCAGTACTCACAGAATCGGAAATAAAAAAAAGAGACAATAGCCCTGACGTTGGTGACTTTGATCTGACAACTTGACAAATATCCTGTTGGCTAGTTGGACTATCAGACGAAATTCGTGTCATTTCCATTTGATCGTTCCCCGTTACTTTTTTCTTACGAAACTGTTTGCTGAAATCTGGATGCAAAAAGATGACCTCGTATGATCTTCATCGAGGCACCGACAAGTCGGGCGGTTATGCAGCCGAATACAAAAGTGGATCAGTAGAAAAGAGCGCCGCCAGTGGAATATTCAAAACGCAGGATGGGAAGACAATAGAAATTCGAGACGTATGGGCAGCCAATCTGGAATCCGAAATGGAGTTAATCAGAGAGCTGGTCGTGAAGTACAGATATGTAGCAATGGTAGGTTTGGTGATGGAATGTGTCGTCTGTACTCGATTCCATTGGCTGATTTGCGGCGGTTGTTGTGTTCGGTGTGTTTGTGCAGGATACGGAGTTCCCCGGTGTAGTAGCTCGTCCGGTCGGAGACGTCGGCGACATGCAGTATCAGGTAGGTACCCTGCCAACTGTCGAGGGTCAATGCAGATGGTAATGATTGTCGATTTGGTTCCGGTGTATGCCATCGAGTAGACGCTACGTTGCAATGTGGACATGCTGAAGCTGATCCAACTGGGCATTTCGCTGGTGGATGAGGAAGGCAACTGGGTGGACGGATGCACCTGCTGGCAGTTCAATTTCAAGTTTTCTCTTTCGTACGTTGCAACAGCTTGACGAAGCCACCGACTGTCGTGGTTTGATTGACTGATGGGTTGTGTGTCGCTTGTTTGCTCCACCGCAGAGACGATATTTTCGCACAAGACAGCATAGAGCTGCTGAAGACATCGGGCATCGACTTCGAGAAGTTCGACAAGTTCGGCATCGATGTGCAGTACTTTGGAGAGCTGATGATGATGTCGGGACTGGTGCTGAACGACGAGATCAAGTGGATTTCTTTCCACTCCAAGTACGACTTCGGATACTTGATGAAGACATTAACGTGTACGGAGCTCCCGATGGACGAGCAAGGCTTCCTGGACCTGTTGTTCACGTATTTTCCCTGCATCTATGACGTCAAGGTATGTACAGTGTGGGGTATGCGCGTGCTGTGTTGGAGAGGAGCTTGACACTGTTGTGCAATGATGTAGTACATGATGACGCTAACGGACGGCATGCATGGCGGTCTGGAGGCACTGGCAACGACGCTGCAAATCGAGCGCATTGGTCCCATGCACCAAGCAGGCAGCGACTCGCTGTTGACGGCGCAGACGTTCTTCAGTTTGATAAAGAAGAACTTCGGAGGCATATGTGACGACGCCAAGTAAGTGTTGTTCTCGCGATGGTGCTCGTTGTCCGTTGCTTACAGGAGTGTCTTGTTGTTGTTGTTGCAGGTTCAAAGGCGAGCTCTTTGGTGTCGGTACGAACCACACGAAGCACAAGACGAAGTATCCTTCGACAACGTCACTGAACGGGATTCCGCAGACGGGCTACCCGGCACTCCAATACAACAGTGCGGTGCATTATCCCCCGAACCTGTCCAGTTCGATGATGCACTCGGCATCAGCGAACAACTTTGGATACGAGGATGGATACAATTGATCGCACGGAGATCAGAAGCGTTGCCTTGAAGATTGTGGCACTCGCGGTTTCGTCATGCCGATGACTCTGATGGTTTGTTGTTTTCATTTCACTTGTGTTTTTGTTGTTTTCGCTTTTGCTGTAATTAAGTCAGATCTCATCTCGCTGTGGCACTGCCCATTTCCCAGCGAGAGATTCCAGAGAGAAGATGTACATACGGTTATAAACTCCTTCTTCTAACTCACTAAAAAAACTATAAACAATCACTCTTCTACCAACCCCACTCGATTCTTTTGATGTTCGTTTGATCAAAACATAGGTTCTTGTGTTTGGCTCGGCGGAAGAGGGGCGTGTAATCTAGTCTTTAGGCAGCCGACAGAAGGAGCATCACAACCGTATTCGGGATGGAACATCTACGATCTCACCGGGAAAACGTTACCGCAGCAAGATGTGCTCTGAATTAATTACAGCAAATGAAAGAAAACCAACACGACAAAACAAACAAAATCGCCATCATCTAACGAGACTCATGGCGACTCAGACCCTGATCGGGTGGGAGACAACTGAGAGAGCCAGTCAGAACAGACCATCAATCTCCTACTATCAATCCTGTACAAATACGTAATATACGCGGCTGATCGCTAGCTGTTCAATTGTAACCGTCCTCGTATCCAAAGTTGCTTGCCGATGCCGAGTGCATCATCGAACTGGACAGGTTCGGGGGATAATGCACCGCACTGTTGTATTGGAGTGCCGGGTAGCCCGTCTGCGAAATCCCGTTCAGTGACGTTGTCGAAGGATACTTCGTCTTGTGCTTCGTGTGGTTCGTACCGACACCAAAGAGCTCGCCTTTGAACCTGCAACAACAACAACAAGACACTCCTGTAAGCAACGGACAACGAGCACCATCGCGAGAACAACACTTACTTGGCGTCGTCACATATGCCTCCGAAGTTCTTCTTTATCAAACTGAAGAACGTCTGCGCCGTCAACAGCGAGTCGCTGCCTGCTTGGTGCATGGGACCAATGCGCTCGATTTGCAGCGTCGTTGCCAGTGCCTCCAGACCGCCATGCATGCCGTCCGTTAGCGTCATCATGTACTACATCATTGCACAACAGTGTCAAGCTCCTCTCCAACACAGCACGCGCATACCCCACACTGTACATACCTTGACGTCATAGATGCAGGGAAAATACGTGAACAACAGGTCCAGGAAGCCTTGCTCGTCCATCGGGAGCTCCGTACACGTTAATGTCTTCATCAAGTATCCGAAGTCGTACTTGGAGTGGAAAGAAATCCACTTGATCTCGTCGTTCAGCACCAGTCCCGACATCATCATCAGCTCTCCAAAGTACTGCACATCGATGCCGAACTTGTCGAACTTCTCGAAGTCGATGCCCGATGTCTTCAGCAGCTCTATGCTGTCTTGTGCGAAAATATCGTCTCTGCGGTGGAGCAAACAAGCGACACACAACCCATCAGTCAATCAAACCACGACAGTCGGTGGCTTCGTCAAGCTGTTGCAACGTACGAAAGAGAAAACTTGAAATTGAACTGCCAGCAGGTGCATCCGTCCACCCAGTTGCCTTCCTCATCCACCAGCGAAATGCCCAGTTGGATCAGCTTCAGCATGTCCACATTGCAACGTAGCGTCTACTCGATGGCATACACCGGAACCAAATCGACAATCATTACCATCTGCATTGACCCTCGACAGTTGGCAGGGTACCTACCTGATACTGCATGTCGCCGACGTCTCCGACCGGACGAGCTACTACACCGGGGAACTCCGTATCCTGCACAAACACACCGAACACAACAACCGCCGCAAATCAGCCAATGGAATCGAGTACAGACGACACATTCCATCACCAAACCTACCATTGCTACATATCTGTACTTCACGACCAGCTCTCTGATTAACTCCATTTCGGATTCCAGATTGGCTGCCCATACGTCTCGAATTTCTATTGTCTTCCCATCCTGCGTTTTGAATATTCCACTGGCGGCGCTCTTTTCTACTGATCCACTTTTGTATTCGGCTGCATAACCGCCCGACTTGTCGGTGCCTCGATGAAGATCATACGAGGTCATCTTTTTGCATCCAGATTTCAGCAAACAGTTTCGTAAGAAAAAAGTAACGGGGAACGATCAAATGGAAATGACACGAATTTCGTCTGATAGTCCAAGTAGCAAAATCGACACTGTTCCGGGCGTTTAAAACCTTGCGGAATAGCTGTTAAAACGTGGATTCGGAGAGATATCGTAGTTTGTTGTGAAAAATATCTCTGAGATCGTCTCAAGAGACTGCTGTGCTGTTCTGCACCGTATTAGTTTTGGGTGCTTAGTTAGCGGAGACATTCTGCTATTAGAGTCGCTGGAGGAATAATGAGTCCAAACATATCGATAATATTAAACGTGTACGTTGCACGCATCCTGATATCTCTATATGACAATTGAGTGGGTGATATAGACGTACCCCATATGATATATGGCAGCAGCATGACGATGGCGTGATGGCGTGATGGCGTTGTTTGTGCTGACTCGATCAAATACATTTCCTTCAATGTGTGGAACTTGAGCTTTGGTCATAAGTTTAGCAGGTGTTCGTATTCATATTTTGCGGAGATTATTTTAATGAAGGATTTTACTGTGGCGGTGAACCTCAAAACAAGTTCATAAAAATGTTTGAGAAAGACTCGCTGGAGACAACTGAGGAGTCACACTCGAAAGTACCGAGAACGGCGGGCTTTTGGTCTGTTCTATTTATGAGTAAGTGTTGTGAATAATTTGTCGATGTCACTTCAATTTTAATCCATCGATTTGTTTCCATTCGCAGCTGTGGGGATCCAATTCGCTGGAATGACCGTTGGCTGGAATGGTGGTATGTATTTTCTGTTTGATCTGTTCAAAGGCGTCGTCATAATTTCTTCTTGTTCAGGTGCTTCTTATGGCTTGGGATATATGATATTGACGAATGCTGTAATTGGGCTCATGTATGTTCTGCTGACTTTGTGCTTTGCCGAGCTCACCAGCATCGTGGCATTTCCGGGTGGTTCGTTTGGATATTGCCGAGCATCACTGGGTCCATTTTGGGGCTTCATGGTTGGTGTCACCGAAATGTTTGATAACTTTATTGTGGTCATGATATCCGCGTTGTCGGTTGGTTCCGCTTGTACGGAACTCTTCGGAACCTCACGCGACATTG
Organism: Poteriospumella lacustris; assembly: GCA_008000375.1. NCBI lineage: Eukaryota > Chrysophyceae > Chromulinales > Dinobryaceae > Poteriospumella > Poteriospumella lacustris. The sequence continues at coordinate 13,669 of SMOI01000421.1, read as the reverse complement.
AACCTGTCTGGTATCTGATCTTCTACCTGATCTTGTATGGGGTACATTTGCGTGGTGGAATACTACTGTGGTATTTTATAATAACGTGTGGGATATTTGTGACAGTGTTGATTGCCATATACTGCTGTGGCTTGGTATCAGCGATTGATGTCAACAAGTACTGCGTGCCAAATGGAGACACTGGAGACAGTTTCATCGGAGGATCTCGTGGCTTCATGGAGTCGCTTGTGTTCCCTGTCTGGTTCTATTTGGGAGTTGAGTTGGTTCCACAAACTTGTGATCGCGTGAAGAATGTAAGTATCATCGTGTATTGTCTTTGACGCGACACTGGAAACTGATTTGCTTGTTATTGTTGTTGTTGAGCAGGTCAACGTTAACTTGCCTCGAGGCATGATTCTCGGCAATTTGCTGTCAGTGTTGGTTTCCTTTTGGGTGATTGTCGCTGCGAGCTGTACATTTCCTGGGATTTCTGACGACTTTGCAGCATCACCGCTGCCTTTGATACCTGGCTACTATCGCATCTTCGAGTCCACGAAGTCGATCGGGGCGATCATCGCGATTGTATCGATCTTTTCGGTGTCCATTGGTTATATGTGGGGATGTGGGTATCAAGTATCGTCGTTGGCACAATCTGGACTGTTGCCTCGTGTGTTATCGAGCACGTTCGGTGTGAACAACACTCCATACTTCACTTTGGCTCTCTCGTCTATTTCCCAAGTGATCGTATGTGTATTGTTGTGGAAATACGCACCACTCGTTGGACCCCCGTTGTTACTACAGACGGTCATCATTGGAGCCTCGTTAGTCTATGTCTCCATCTTTTGCGCCTTCATTGTCTTCCGATTACGTTTTGGGGCCATGAAGCGTCACTGGAAGAGTCCGGTGGGGATCAGCGGTGCGGTAGTCGGTATCATATTGTCCCTGTTGTTGTTCCTCTCGGCGGTGGGATTCCAAGGAAGCACGGATTCGTTAATTGTCTATGTTGTTTATATGGCCTGTGCCGCCTTGTACTACGTGACCTACGCGCAATACCGCCAATATTTCTCGCCCGACGAACAGAAGCATTTCATGAAGGCGTATATTCTGAATGCGAAGAATACCAAATCGCGCAGTATGAAGAAAGGACCGTCGATTTGGTCTTCTCACATGCTTGTCGTCCCCATGCAACGTCTATTGGAGGTATCAGCATCAATGATAGGCAGTGGTCGTCAATCCAGCCACAGCGGTAGTGTATCGAACCATTCGTTGTCGTTGCAGAAGCCCACACCTTCATCGTCCTCGTCCCAAACTTGGAAAAAATACTACGTCGTCGCTCCTGAGCCATCATCCTCACCGGCCTTCGACTTCATCGTATCTAATGTGGATTCATTGTATCGTGAGGACATTCCTGATACCGATTCTTTCGAACGTATCGCGGAACATAAACAATCGTCGCCAAAATCGTTGACGTCATCCCCGACAGCCGATCTTGAGGCAGTGGATAGCCCACCTGCATCAACGAATATCTCGACGACACAACATCAACCGCGTAGATATTCTGCTGGCAATAGTAGTGCACGCCATTCGGATCATCTTTCTCTCAGCAACAACATCGCAACAGTGGCATCACCCCGATCTGACGAAGTGGTCCACTTGGTATGACGAGTGTCTCTGTGCTATATATATGCATATGACTTTTTCCCTTTGTCTTTTTTCTCGTTCCCTGATTACATTTCGATTCCAATCTTTCGAAAGCCATCGGCTATCACGTTCTTGCTACCATTGATGAGTCAATCACCTGTTTCTTTGCCTTTGCCTGTCTGTGGGAGGCGAAGTTCTCTTAGTCATCTATCTCCTGACTCACTGTAGAACAGTGAGTTGTTTTCCTTTATATGATGTTATCCACTCTTTTCTGCATGTCCCAATTTATAATCTTCGTGGTAGAGACGTGTCAACATTTCTTTTCCTGTCGATGGTGTACTGTACCCACGATGAATCTGTTGCCTGCTGTAGTCATCCTCATGTTTCTGTTGGAAGGACCCCTTTCTCTCTCTCTCTCTTTTTCTCTTTTTCTTTTCTTTTTTTCTGTTTGGTAAGTCGCAATTTCTCGCACCATTTTATTCGTCATCATCGTATTTGTTGTTTCATTGGTTCATTGACAGATGGTGAACATGGACTGTTGAGTATCCTTTGTCGCTTCTGCTCGGTTCATTGGTTTTGTTTGAAGAAATTGGCGACATTTGCGATGATTTTTTTGTGTCTGTTTTCTCTTTAGGAAGGCGAGTTGTGCTCTTTCAAGTTGATTATTATGTTAGGTTTGTCGAACTACACCCTTGAGCCACAACAGGATGGTGAGGAACGCCATTGGTGTTCGCTCTCTGTACCTTTGCGACCGCCTTTCATCCCATTGCAATCTTCGTCGCTGGTGCATTTTCTGATTTATCGCTCACTCGCTCAAGAGGTGCGATTTGATATGACCACGAAGCCATTGTCCTCCTCCCCCCCCCCACGTTGTCTATTCCCACGATCGCTGTTATGATGAAGGCAATTTTTTTCTCAATTTTTTAGTCGCACATAAACCATTTGATTTTTTTATATATCCTTGAATTCGTCATTGATTCTTTTCAGCAGCGAAAATGAGATGCGTAGGTAATCGATTTAAAGCATTTTCGGCTCTACAAACAAACCTGGAGTCCGTAGAGCTGCTGGTGGAGCAGTGCTGTTCGGTCGTCGTCGTCGTCGTCATGCAGTGGTTCTCAGCAGCGCTGCTGTGTCCTCGTGTGTCGCACCATCAACGTCGTCGTCACTTTCTGCCGGTTGGGTCTGTTCCAAAACTTGGCCATCGGAATACGCAGGGGTGTTCGGCAGTTCTCCAGCAATCAGGCCCCAAGGAAACTTACGGTGGATTCCCTTTGGAGGTCACTTTGATCATTGGTTTGATTCGATTTCACATTCGTGAAGGTTTCCCTGTAAAGTCTTTATTGTGGATTCTTTTCAACGTTTGAATTCCTTGGTTCAGCAATGTCCAACCACAGCTTTGATCGATATGATTCTGTGGAGTTAGGAGAGGCTCCACAACGCAAAAGTAGCAAGAAATCCAGCAAGAAGAGCCAATCTCATGGTGCTGTTGCAACAACTGCTGCAGGCCATGGAAATGGAGGCGGTCATGGCCATGATGTACGTCAACAGGGGTGTATTCCTTCGGTTCCGATTGTGTTGTTAATGAAAGAGCTGTTTTTCATTGTAGGAAATTGACCCCACCCAAACCAAAGTTCCCGATTGGATGTTGGATATCATTGAGTACGTGTTCAAAATTCGCAAGCACAAGACCACTGTGGAGGTAAGAAACACTGTTTCATCACGTTCTCTGATTTGAACTGACTCGATATCTTTTGATGGATAGATGGAGATCTATACTGGCGCCATTCAGTTTATCTCTTGTCTCTACGTCCTTCCTGTTGTGCCTTTCCAAATGAAGCGTGTCGGCTATATCGAGGAGTCCACTTGTATGGCAACCATCATCACCTGTGCGATTGGTTGCATTGTTGGCGCTTTCTTGACCGACATGCCTCTGATTATTGCTCCGCCTACGTCCGTGTCCATTTTCTTTGCCGTCTCGATGCAGCAATCCGGTATGAGTTACAAAGATGGTAATGCTGCTCTGCTTATCAGTGGTGCTGGCTTGGCGTTGTGTGGCATTTTCCCTCCCCTCGGTCGTTTCTTAACCAGAGTAAGCTCCTTATCTTGTCGAATTTCTCCACCTTCCGTTTGACTTCTCCAACTAATCCGAACCTGTTCGTGTAGTTGATTCCTGATGGTATTCAAGCGGGCATCTCTGTTGGTATTGGTCTCATCACGGCGTTGGCAGGTGCGATTGAAGTCAACCTCGTTGTTCGTGGCAAATACACCATCTTGGACATGGGTGAATTGACTCCAGAAGTGGTGACGGCGATTGCTAACCTTATTATCGTGGCAGTGTTGCTGCATTATCACGTGAAGGGAGCCTTCTGCACTGGTTTGATTGTGGGAACGTTTATGTGGTGGATTATCTCGGAGGAATGGCCGCATGAAGTTGTTGGTGAGCCTGCGGTGTTGGCGGATGTAGGAACGTTGTCGAACAAGAACATTGCGTTGTTGATCTTCAACATGTTCTTCTTGTATGTTTTGACGTTGAACGGTTTGGGTCGTTCGTTGTCGGATTTGGCTCAACTTACCAAGCCCAACGGTGCCATTCCTCGTGGTAACTTCTTGTTTATCGTTACGGGTCTCACCACCATGCTCTCTGGCTATCTCTCCGGTCCTCCTGTGTTGATTTCACCTGAGTCTGCGGCAGGTATCAAGGCTGGTGCCAAGACGGGTTTGTCTACCTTGGTCTGTGGTATCTTGTTCGGTATCTCGGTCTTCTTCGCGCCTATTTTCGCGGAAGTGCCTGCCGCTGGTACCGCTCCGTTGTTGATCATGGTCGGCGTGATGATGTTTGGCAATTGCAAGCGTGTGGATTGGGCAGACTACAAAATCGCGGTGCCTGCGTACTGTGTGTTGTTCTTCATCCCGTTCACGTACAGTATCTTGCGTGGTGTCGCCATTGGTTACGTCATTTACATTATGATTGGTCTCTTCACCGGTGACATGATCCAGCACATCATTGACTTTGGATCGAATCCGATGGCAGTTCTCTTCCCTCCCAAGACACCCGCTCCTCTTGCTACGCAGGAGACTTTGGCTGATGAACATGAAGAGACCGGGAACGAGTATTCGGCGGTCGAGGAGAAGCAACAACAAACGTTCTTGGGTCGTACAATTTTGAATATCCAAAAGGTGATGGATGCTCAAGAGATGGAGACCGGTGCTATCCACACCTTGGAACACATGTAAACACCATCAGCGTGCTACCTTACTGTCCGGTTCTCGCTCGTCATCAGTGGTAGTGAGGTTGTGCCCTTTAGATCTTTAGCTTGTGCATTGTGTCTCGTTTGGGTTGATGTCTTTTCGACTTCTTTTGCTACGGTGCATTTCATTCTCTCTGTACGTCCGCCGGTCCATCGCAGTGCAGGTGATGGTTCTCTCTATCTCTATCTCCCTCTAACCCTCGTCCTCCACGAAGTTTTGTGTGCTTTCCCCTCTACAACAGCCCCCTCCCCCCGGTCACAAACGTTAGTTCTCCCTCTCCAAACCCCCCTCTCTCTCTCTCTGCACTTGATTTTGTTTCTTCCTCTCGCTGTCAGGCACTTTTTTGTTTTGATTTTGTAAATCGTGCTGTAGCACATAAGAATATCTGCAAAGAATACACTCCAACCTGTAAGAATCGAAGCGGGCAGCCGACCGCAACGATCAGTCTCAGAACCTACTTCCTACGTTTGCTTGGAGGGGTAACAAAGGCGCGGTAACAAGACAAGATCTCGTGATTATCCACTCCACTTCTATGTGGATAAACGATGCATCATCGTCATTCGCAAAGGACCTTGGATGTGGTTGCAGTGTCAATTCATGAACTCAGATCAACAGCAGCGAAGCGAACACGTTCATCGTCATCATGTTGTCACCCGTTTCGGTTTTGTTGTTCTGCTCGTTCTTGTCACTCGCTGTGGCAACGAACGTTGGGGATGACCACCACTTTCCACAATCATATATATTGGGCGATTGATTCTGAAGTATTGTCGTTCTTCACTTCACAGTGTTGGTAGAAGTGAGTGGAGATGGACAGCGCATCTCATGATGAAAAGGACTTCGAAGTCCTCCCCGTGGAAGCGTTCAAAGAGGATATTTTCCGCGCCGTTCGAAGGTACCAGATCATTATCTGTACTGGAGAGACTGGTAGTGGAAAGACAACACAGTTACCAAAGTTCTTCATGGAAGCTGGGTACAACGCAAATGGCAAGAAGATCGGTATCACGCAGCCGCGTCGAATTGCGGCCATATCTGTTGCACAGCGTGTGAGTGATGAGCTACATTCACCATTGGGCAAGGATGTTGGGTATGTGGTTCGTTTTGAGGAGAAGGTGTCCGACAATACGAAACTCAAGTTCATGACGGACGGTATTCTGATTCGAGAGTGTTTATCCGACCGGACATTGTCACAATACTCGCTTCTGATGATTGATGAAGCCCACGAACGATCGTTGAACACCGACATCTTGTTTGGACTACTCAAGGAATGCTGTCGTATGCGAAAAGACTTGAAAGTGGTGATCACCTCCGCTACATTGGACACGGTCAAGTTTGGTGCCTATTTCAACAACTGCCCGATCATTCAAGTGCCCGGAAGAAACTTCCCCGTCGATATTTATCATTCCAAAGCCAAACAAATCATGACGGAATCAGGTCCCGCGAACAACAGCTACATTCAATCCGCGGTGGACGTGGTATTGAAGATTCATCGCCGCGAGGCCGAGGGTCATATTTTGGTGTTTCTCACGGGTCAAGAAGAAATTGAAAAGGCGTGTCAATTGATCCAAGAGTCCTTACGAGAAGAGCAAGAACAAGCGCAAAAGGTCGGTGGGAGAGACGCTACCGCCAGTGACCGCGAGCTCCTCGTACTTCCTTTATATGCGGCATTACCCAACGATGCGCAGATCCGAGTCTTTCAGAAACCCGAGTTTCTCTACGAACAAATGCAATCGCGACAAGATCGTCGTCGAGACCATGGCAACGGCAATGAGCCTCGTTCTTACGCCGCCGCCTCCTCTTCCTCTTCCTCCTCCGCACCGAAGGAGCGTAAGAAATACATTCGCAAGTGTATCATTGCGACGAATATCGCCGAAACCTCCATCACCGTCCCACAAATTCGATTTGTTGTCGATGCGGGTTACGTCAAACAAAAGGTCTTTGATCCAGAACGTGGTATGGAATCACTCTTAGTGGTACCTGTTTCGAAGACCGCGTCGCTACAACGTGCGGGTCGTGCGGGTCGTACCGGTCCGGGTCAATGTTACCGTTTGTATTCGTCGGAATGTTTTGATACGATGCTCGATGAAACGGTGCCAGAAATACAACGTACCTCCTTGGCCCACACCGTGCTGTATCTCAAGGCCTTGGGCATCTCCGACGTGTTGCATTTCGATTTCCTCGATCCACCGTCCTCGGAACAAGTCGTACAAGCGTTACATTTGTTGTACATGCTGCAAGCGTTGGATGGCCATGGCCATATCACCGCCATCGGACGTAAAATGTCACAATTCCCATTGGAACCACCCTTGGCGCGCATGTTGATTCAAGCCGCAACGACGGCCTGTGATTGTTTGTCGGATATGGTGATCATCTGTGCGATGTTGTCGGTGGAGAATATCTGGATTACTCCGCGTGGTCCACGACCTACGACGGACACCGCCAACAACAACGGCAACGGTGGCCCACGACTGTCGTATCAACAGCGGAAAAACAATGCCGCGTACGGGATGGCTCCACCGGGTCATACCTGGTCAGCACAAGAAGAAGCAGCCGAGACCGCGCATGCCGGTTTGCGCCATTTCTTTGGTGATTTCCATACGTTGCATAAGGTCTTTGTCACGTGGGAACGAACGGGCTTTGTCCCGAATTGGTGTGAACGACACTTTGTGAGTTTCCGTGCGATGAAGCAAGCGCGTAAGATTCGAGAGCATTTGGCCGACGAAGTGGAACGGTATCGTGTTCAGAGCTTCGCCGCCGACACGCAGCATCGAGCGCAATTGAAGTTGTTGTATGTTGCGGAAGACGAGGCATCAGCACCAACGACAGGAGGGGCGGCAGTGAGTTCCGCCGCCGCTGCTACGACTACTACTGGGCGATGGGAAGAACGCATCAGTGAGGCGGTGTTGTCGGGCTTCTATATGCACGCCGCCATTACGTGTCATAGTGAGACTCTGTACAAGTGTGTGACCCTGCCAAACGCCCAACAAGCCGCTGTCGAGGCGCGACGAGAAGCGAATCGTCCCGTTGAGAGTCGTCGTCGCGCGGTGGACAGTGAATACGACGTCGATTTTGAAGTGTACGACGCGAAACTGGTGCATCTGCATCCGCAGTCAGCCCTGTGTCACGTGGGCAACCCCGCTGAAGTGGCGCCCTGTGTCATTTACCGAGAATTGGTGCACAATACCGGCAAGTTGTATTTGCGAGGCGTGGCGAAGGTCAGTCTCAGTCAATACAAGCGGTATCGACGCGCGTTTCGGCCTGTGTCGGCGGCACAACTCAGTCAACAAGTCGAAGAAGTCCCCTCAACGGTGGGAAAGAAACGAACCATTGAGGATATCAGTGACTCCTCTACCGGTGCAGCAACAGCAGCAGTAGCTTCCGCTCTCTCATCGACGACAGCGACTACTGCGGTGGCTACGACCAACAGTGTCGATGATGCTCGAGCGAGATATTTGGCTCGGAAAAAGAAGTGAGCGAGGGAATGTAACCGAAAAGTAACGAATGTCCTGACAGGCGATTGCAACGTCATGTCCTACGGACAAAACTTTTGTTGGTGATGAGGTGATTAAGTAGCTGGGACACAACAGCAGGGAGGGACTGCGCGACTGTTTTGCAAAGAATACCGTGCTCAACGTTGCTTGTATCACTGTTGTCGGTGTTGCAGTTCCTGTTTCATCGCTTCAGTATAGCACCAATAAGGTTATCGTTGCATGTGATACCGGAAAGTGACATGCAAGTCGTACGGTGAGCAGTGAACAGTGTGACAGTGAGACAGTGAGCAGTTTCCGAGTGCGTCTGTTCGGGGAGAGGCGCAGATCCGTTGAACGAGGAAGCGCAGAGGTGGGTCGGTGGGTCGAGGAGCGGGTGACGTTTGTCCGTTGGGATCCCTTGTGCGCTGCAGAGCGAAAAGAAAATGTGCAGGTGGGAGGTGCGGCGGGAACATCAACGCAATCTTCAATTGAACAGATTCAAGTCACGAATTGAGTGAAGCGCAGTGGTAACCCTGACTGTAAATCACATATAGTTGAAGTTGAATTATACCTGTTCGCATAGATTGGTAGTGACGGAAATTCTGACAAAGACCTGTGTAGCAAATGAACCATTTTTTAATGCAAGAGACGGAAGGGCCCTTTCCGGCGATTCCAACGTTTGACATGGTCATGAGAAACCAAGGTAAGTGATTGTTGCCTGTCACCCAGTGAAAATGCATTATCTGATGACCACTTATGCTGTAGTTGCAGTGTTTGATGAGGAAGAAATGGATGTCGACATCGAAGAGGAGGCGTCCGAAATAGGTCCGTTGAATGACGAGGAAGAGGTTGATGAAGAGCCGACAAGAAAATCTATTCTTGGCAAGCGAGCCGCGTATTACAAGAAGTATATCAGTGTCCCCCGAGTGTTGAAACGCGATATCCGCCGACAATACCCGAAGATGATCGTCAACATCCTCAACAACTCCGATTTCAATCTGTTTCATTCCTTCTTCCGCACGTTCTCCGTGGGCATCAAAGATATCCGATTCCGTGTGAAGGATTCGCATGGTGTTCCTTTCCAAACGACGGATCAGTTCTCCCATTTGTTCAAACGTGATTTACCCGAGATTTTCGCCTACCAAGGCTACGCTTGGATCTTCTTCCACTGGTATATCATGAGCACCCTGAATCCCGATCAAATCGTCCGCATTGAAGAAGCTAAGATTGTCACCCGTTCGGATTCATCGAAGAGCAAAGTGTCCTTGGACGTGAGTGTGGATTTCCACCGCATGTACGACATCCACATCACGCGTTTCATGGGCAGCATTTTCGGTGCGATGATCAATGAATGTGGCAAACCCTTGAGTCAACCCACTGCCTTCCTTCAACCGGCGACCAATGAGGTGGTGGTAGAACAACCATTGCCCGCGGAGCTGGCGATTGAAACGGAAGAGCCGACGGTAGGGTATGCGATGGAAGACTTGTTGCATCCTCCGGATCCGTTCGATTATTATGCCCGCAAGGCCGGTAAACACATGCCCCTGTTGCCTGAACCTCAACCCGTGGTCATGCGTATGCGTTTCACCTTCCATTTGAACGAACAAAAGCGTATTGAAATGCTGGAAACCTCTCATCTCCGTGTGCAATGAGTCTCTTCCTGCTACCGCTTCGTACGTGAACCAGAAGCCACCTACTGTACATATACATATGATATTCAGTGGAGGTGAGGTGATGGGAGGTTCTGTTCTCCCTTGTTGTTGTTTTGTTTATTGTTATACCTGTGACTGCGATGGGATTCTCTGTGAAGAAAAGAACTACAAAAAAACGACGTAACGTTTCCTGTCCCTCGCTCGCTCGCTCGCTCTTTGTTCCTCTTCCCCACTTGTCCACTCTTTCCCACCTCTCCTGCCAAGTCTACTTCCGGCGTAGAACCTGCCAATCCAATCGGTTTGACCCCCTTCCCGCCCCTGCTATGTGATTTTGTTTTCATCGCACCGCAGTGTGCGGCCAGCAGGATGATGCCCCCGCCCTACCAACCCATTCTGGATGGCCATGACGGGACTTTGTTTCATTCATTCGCCTGGGGGTCTCTGTGTCTCTGTGTGTTGTTTTCGTTTATGTTATTTCTACTTGTACTTGTACGTACGTGTGTTGTTCCGAGTTTGAAATACGGCACCGTTCCTTTTGTTTGTCTGTAGAGTTGTATATACCTTTGATTCGGTCTCTGTTTCTCCCTCTCTCTCCCCCGTGTTTGTGTCTGTGTGCATGTTGAAGTTTGTCATTCATTAATTAACACCACAAAACGAAAGGAAACACATTCGTTGTTGTTGCCGCGGTTGTTGTTGTTGTTTTTTTGCTGCCGTCGGTGTTGCGTCATTGATCCGCTCTCACCCTCACGCTCAGCCGCCGCCGCCGCCGCCGCCGCCACATCGACTCACTATTCCATTCGGGTGTGGTGCACATGTTTCTCCAATGTTTAATAACCCCCTCCCCCCAGATCGTATCCTATCGACGATAGACGAAGAAATAAAATACAAAAGTTTTGTCCTCTGCCCCTCTCCTCCTCGGTCCCTTGGCCCTTTCTCTGCTGTCTCTGCTGTACCCCCCCTACATGCTTGCTTTGCTTGTCGCTGTCGATGAATCACCCGCATATTCGCAACCCCATCCCCCGCACTATCGTCGTCGTTGCCTGGCTGTATTTCCTATGACTCTTGTGCTTGTGTGTGTGACGCGGAGTGAGGCTTCTCCCCTCTGCATTTGTTGTTGTTCTTGTTGTTGTCGTTGTTTGTTTCGTTTGACATTCTCTTTCACATTCGCTGTTCGTCATTCTTGTTTGGTTTGTTTCGTTTTTTTTGTGGAGGCGACGGTGGTTGCGTGGTGCGCCCACTCGTGTCCACACGACTCGGGAGCCCACGAAACACGTCACCCCACATACACACGCATACCACGCCTTCCTCTGGGGGCCCTCACCTTCACAGTGCGGTCGTTGTTTGTCGTCATCATCATCGACCAACGCGTCGTCTGTCCATCGCTCGTTCATCGATGTACGTACACCCCATTTCGCACTGTGGCGCTGTGTCTCTTCTCTCTCTCCCTGTCTCTTTCTCCCTCGCTCGCTCTTGCTCGCCGAGCACCAATTTTGTCACCCAACCGATTCCAGTCCCCCTCCCGCTGGAACCGCAATGAATCAATCAATCGCCATCAATCAATTATGTAGACTCTCGCTTCTCGAGTCATTGTGCCAAGACTAAACAAACTATCAAACAAACGCCAAAGAAAGGACCCCCCCCCCACTGCCCACCCCCTCTGGGGGAAGGTGTGAGGGGAAATCACTGTCGTTATTGTGTACGCTGCGTAACCGTCCTCGTAAGAAATACCACCACACGCCACTCCACCGAACCTTCACAGCCCCACCCCACAGGGGTTTGCGACGCTTCTTCGCCCGTTCGCTGTACACCAACACAGAAGCCGCTTACGCACACACACGGAGCACACGCAGGTCGGGTAGGTACCTCCACTGGTGCCGCTTGGTTCGTATTCAACGAAAAAACGAAGTTTGATGTTGGTGGTTACAAGGAGAACGGCCGAGATACCGCTACGTACACACCACTACACCACTACACCACTATAGCTGCAAGAGGAACGAGGAAAGAGGAAGGGGGAAAGAGGAAAGAGGAAAGGAGAGGGAGAAGAAGAGACGGCGAGAGGCGATCACACCAACCAGGCAACCAACCAACACACCAACAGCCAGCAGCACCAAATACACCGCCAGCTCTCTCTGTTTCCGTTTACCCATTGACGACGTGATCAATGATCTGCGCGTCTCGTAATCGGGAGCCCGCATGGCCCACGGCACTACTCGTGGGTCGACTCAACGAGCCGCGTGGCACGTGATGCAATTCCGTCAAGACGGAGACGTGGTTGGGTTCGTATTGACGTAGCTTCTCTTCCAATTGTTGAATGTGACGCGTCAACGAGCTATTCATCTCGCGGGCGTCGCTCAAGTCTTTCGTCAGCTGTTCACAGCGAATTTCGGCTTCGGTCTTGGGGCGTTTCACCTTGTCGTTCATCTCGTAGCCCTTCGGTTCACCCGTACGAATGGATTCCGCGACGATGGGGTTGTCGGTGTTGATCTTGTCCAACGGGGGGTCGATGTGTTGGGTGACGTGGATTTGCATCTCAATGGATCCTTTCAAATACGCGAGGAACTCCTGCGTGACACAGGGAATATGATGGACCTTGTGATACTCAAAGACCGGCGAGAACGTTGTTTGTTGGACATTTTCCGTCGTGAAGTTTTCTCCGAAAAAGTCGTAGGAGATGTACGCGGAATCGCAGAAGACGGGCAGGTCGGTGGCCCGTACAATGGTCAAATTGTACGTCCAGGGTTTACCCAAAAGGTCTTCTTCTTTCTCGACTTCCAAGATCGGACCCGCAAACGACGCCGGGTCGGACGGATCGTCATTCGGAGAACTCAACGGTGTCCATTTCACTTCCAAGAGACCCACCGTGTTGTACGGGACGGCAACGTTCTTGATTTCTTGCATACGTTCCTCCTCGTCCGTCTCCAAGTTGTACAAGAGGTATTCTGGCCAATGCGTCGCCGTACCCAAGTGGAAATCGTTGTCAAACATCAAATACAACGGATCATGACGTTCGGGAATCTCATACGTACGCCCGGCATCAATGGCACTCCGCAATTTCATCAATTCATCCTTCAACAACGCCAGTTTCGGTAAAAACTCTTGCGGATCGATGACAATCGACAACTTCGGCGACGAGTTCTCCACACAAATCTTCACCCGGGGAATCTGCGACGCCAGCGCTTGCTGTGGGTCTTGGGGGGCACGGGGGGAATTGGGACCATTCGATCCCTTTTCCAACACCACATCAAACGACATCGTCACCCGATTCATCAAATCCACAATCTGTTTCGCTTCTTTGATCTTCGGCAACAAATCGAGAATGGCGTTGTCCACCGCTTGCATCGCCCGTTGGTATTCTTCTTCGTTCCGTTGGGTGATGATTTGTTCCTTCTGTTTCTCCCATTGCGAACGTTCTTCCATGATGCGTTTGCGTTCTTCTTCCAACGTGGCCAGTTCCGACGCGGACATGCCCGCGTTGCCACCGCCGCCACTGCGGTTCTTGATCAACGCCTCTTGGAACTCTTCCACTGCTTCGTCCGCCGTCATGGCCGTCTTCGTCGGATCCGCTTCTTCCTGGACCGTCCAACGCAACATCATCAATTGATCACCCATCGCCACGCGATCGTACAACGCCAGCGTCACCTCGTCCCCTTCGTTCAAGTGTTTCCCGTTGTGAAACGTGTC
>SMOI01000420.1:0-25200 GCA_008000375.1 Poteriospumella lacustris | reverse complement strand
ATGGTGCACAACACCGTTATCATTGGTTTACCTGATATTCTTTTTCATTTTGGCCAGTTTTTTGTTTCCATGCTTTCACATTCTATCGATACCGTCCCCAAATCCCCATCGGTACGCTTGCTCAAACGCCCCACTCTGTCGGCCGTAACAGATTCTTCTGCCGCCTCACCGACAAGTCCCTCTCACCAGTTACCAACCATCGACCCTTGGTCCACACTGCTTGCTCATGCTCCTGTTCCCGTCAATTTCTCTGAAGCTTTACACTTCATGGAAATGGGATATGAAGACTCTGTCAAGGAATACTTCTCTCAATTCGGGAAGCAAGTACATCCCGACTTTGCCGCTTCGACAGATGTTATCAATCTGTTAGAGACCAAAGGTCTACAAGTTTTCGTTCCCCAGAATTGGGAAGGGATTGACGCTCCTCCGCTTGAGCTTCAATGGACAAATGGGTTGCCCGCCTCTCTCAAGCCACGCGCACGGTCAATCAACCCCCGTCTCTTTGAGAATGCAAAGGCCGAATTCACTCGCCTTCGTCAATACTTCTACGAACCATCCGATTCAGCCATTGCATCCTGTTTGGTCATTGCCCCCAAAGCAACCAAACCCTTCATACGGTTTTGTGGGGACTACGTTGCTGGTCTCTCGACTGGGAGACACAGGACGAGGTCGGTGACGACCGTATCGATGGTTTTGATGATCGTTATGGTGGTAGTGGTGGTGACAGTGGTGACAGTGGTGGCTTCAGCGACGACATGGTCGACGACCACGACGTCCACCGTGACGTGTTCTCCGACGAGAACTGACCCGTACCGGTACCGGTGTCTGTATCGATCACACCTCACCGCTGTGTGTAGCGAGCGGTACTTTGTCCGTTGGTGGGACGGTTGGGTGGGTATCGCATGTCTATCGGGGTCGTTGACGCTGTTCGTCGATGACTCCTTTGCTCGTTTCTTGTGTATGTTTCCTGTTCTCTTTTACCCCACATTGGCGATGGTAGTGGTAGTGGTGGTGTGTGGGGTGTGGGGTGCAGACTCGTGTGGTGAAGCCGCCCCACGTGTCTCTCAGAGGTCCCACCGCAGAGGATGTGTCTGTACGATGCGATGGTGGCTTGTGGCTTGTGGCTTGTGTATGTGTTGTTTTTGTTTGATGTTGTGGTGTGTTCTTTCAGTTGTCGCGGTTGGCCATGTGAGCGATGCCCAGACCGACGACGACGGTTATCAATAATGTGCCTTGTGCGCTGTGTATTAGTAAGAGATGGGGAGTGCTCGGACCCCTCAGACAGTTGGTACTTCTCGCCCTGACGGCACATGTGCGCTGTGTATTAGTAAGAGATGGGGAGTGCTCGGACCCCTCAGACAGTTGGTACTTCTCGCCCTGACGGCGCCTGCGCGCTGTGTATTAGTGAGAGATGAGGAGTGCTCGGACCCCTCAGACAGTTGGTACTTCTCGCCCTGGTCCTGGTGGACGACGTCGGTGAGTGTAACTGGACGATTTGTTATGGTAGTTGGTAGTCTATATCCCCCGATGTGCGAAAGAAAGAGAGAAAGAGAAAGGGAGAGGGGGTCTTCGAGGGCCCTCCGTAGTTAGTAAGTCTCGCAGGGAGATAGGTTATAGTCTGTTAGCAAGACATGTAACTCTCCATTAGTAAGACACGTATACGGAGCATGCACAGTGTACTACTCTGCTCACAGATCTTTGTCGCCGTACGTGAAACCGACAATTTTGTCTGGCCTCCAATCCTCGCTTGACCTCTTTCAATCCTCGTTTGCTCATTCCACACACAACTTGAACCCACTGTTGAAGTGAGGATTTGTAACACACCTATTTAAATTTAAACTTCAAGAGCTAGGCTGGTTGCGGTCGCTCGCCCGTTTCGTTCGGCGACAAAGATCTGTGAACAGAGTAGTACAGTACAGTGTACAGTGTGGTACGGCTGTCTCTGCTGCTGTCGGTGGCGGACCCCGCCTCGGCAACAACGGTTGGTCGTCTCCTCTGGGTGACTCGTTCGATTTAATTGGATCGACCAGAACTGTCAGGGGGAGGGGAGGGGGTAGGAGGGTGTACATACTATGTGTGTATTTGGTGGGCGCCAAACTCTGAGGCATTCTGGGAAGTTACGTTTCTGAGCAAAAGCTGGGACACTGTGGGCGTCTGGGAGTCTGAGTACACCCACAACAAGATGCGTCGACTGATTTGTCGTCTTCTGACTCTCGTTGCTCCACATTTCAGAAGAGACTAACGCTATCTCAGTCCCGGTCAGTGAATCATGGTTCGTTTGGTGACGTTTCAACACGCCAAGGCTGTTGGCCAACGTATTGGCGCCATTGTGGCCTCCTCGACGCCGGCCTTCGCGGGGCATGCGATCACGTCTCCCACGAAGATCGTCGATATCCAGGCGTTGAATCAGGCCACCAAGACCTTTGACGCCGCGAAGGTGCATGATATGAACAGTTTCATCGAACTGGGCGACGACGGTGTCCAATGGCTGCAAGCGGCCGTCAACACCACCGCCCCGGCCACGGCGATCGTCGATGCCGCGGCTGTGTCGCTGCTCTCGCCGATCCCGGTCCCACGTCGGAACCTGCTCTGTGTCGGCAAAAACTACAAAGACCACGTGGCCGAAGTGGCGGCGGCGGATAAAGTGCGCGGGATCGGTACCACCTCCGCCGCGCCGACGGGCAACACGCCCGATGCCCCGAAGTACCCACAATTCTTCACGAAGGCTCCCTCGACGATTGTGGGGCCCGGGGGCAACATTGAAAGCCATGCGCGTATTACGCAATGGTTGGATTATGAGGCGGAACTGGCGGTGGTCATCGGGAAGAAAGGACGCGACATCGCCGTCGACGAGGCGATGGACTATGTCTACGGCTTCGCCATTGCCAACGACTGCACGTCCCGGGACATTCAACGTCACCATGGACAATGGTTCAAAGGGAAGACCCTGGATCACACGTGTCCGTTGGGGCCGATGTTGGTCCACAAATCGACCTTGACCGGTGCCGTGACCGGTGGCGGTGGCGGTGGCGGTGGCGGTGGCGGTGCGAATGCCCAATCGTTGTCGATTCGCCTGTGGTTGAACGGCATCCTGCGTCAAGACGGCCACACCAGCAACATGATCTTCCCCATCGGAGAGATTCTGCATCATTTGTCGCAGGGCTTCACCCTCCAACCTGGAGACATTGTGTTGACCGGTACCCCGCAGGGCGTGGGCTATGCGCTGAAGCCGCCGGTGCTGCTGAAGGCCGGCGACCGGGTGGCGATCGAGATCGAGCACTTGGGTCGCTTGGAGAACGGTGTGATTTAAACTCGAAAGTAGACGATGAATACCTGTGGGTCTGTGTGTCTGTGTGTGGTAGTGTAGTTTGTAACGCATTGGAAGCGCACAAAACAGGCAGTGGCGACACACATACACGACCGTTGCGTAAACGACGCGTTGTGTACTTACCCCCCACCTCCTATCTGACCGCGTACGAGAGTAGTAAATAAGTGTACAGTCGATATGACGTCTACTGTTGTCTGGGGCGCTCAGAAGGAGGGACCGCGTATGGAGGGGCCGCGTATGGAGGGTACACACCTACTCCCCGTGAGGATGCCCCCGGCGGTGGGATCGGTGTGCGTATTTTTGGTTGAACACATTGAATTGACGAGATGATTACACACAGCAGTAGGGTCGCGATGGTGGATCGCCCATCACACCGCGTGTGCTGGATGGCGGGTGGACGCGGGGAGGGATCAGCAGCAGAAGCACCAACACCACCGGCGGCGGTGCACCGACGACGACGCGGCTATTTCCGAATCAATTCCTTGCGCAACCGGTCGACTTCCTCGCGCAACGCCGCGTTCTCTTCCCGCAGCTGTCCATTCGCTTGTGTCTATAACGAACAGAACAGAGACACACGTTAAGACGGGGGGTGGGAGAGGAGGGAGGGACAGCACGTGATGGGACGGTACCTGCTGCTGGATCTGCTGTTGGGCGCTGGTGTCCTCGTGGGCGACCCGTTGGCGCAGGGCCTCGTGGTCCCTGGTCAACGTGGCGTAGTCGCGACGCAGGCGCTGCAGCTCTTCCTCCTACACGAGTGGGTGTACATTGGTCGTAGTGGGACGTGGGTGTTAATGTCGTCGTATTGTCGATGGAGCAATGTACAGCCCATTGGCGGTGTGTGTTTTTACCTGTTCGGCCACCCGCAGCGCGTGCACCGCGTTGTCATGGCGCAACAACTCGCGGTCGTAGGTATCGGACGCTTGTTCCATGGCGGCCGTCACACGGTAGTCGGGGTCTTCCACGAGACAGCCACGAATCAAGCCCTGCACCCACGGCGACAACTGATGAAACAGCTGGCGTTGGACCTCGGTCAGCTTCGGGTAGATCGACTCGTCGAACGACGACACGACGCTGGTACCTATCAGGGGGTTGTTGGTTCCACACGAGGCCCCCTCCATGGCCGCCAAGGCCGCGAATTGGTGTTGGAGGAGGGCGGACTGTTGTCCACTCGTCCGACGGTGGAGGAGCATCGTGTGCGCGTTCAACCCCACTCCCGCCCCCGCCCCATCGAAGGCGATGCCGCCAGTGGAAGCCAAAGCCGCCGCCGGCGGTAACGTGATGCCCGGTTCGTTCATCATCGCGTGGAGCGAGGAGCCGCTGTTCGAACGGGTCATGGACAGTGCGCTGTTCGGCGTCTGCACACCCGACGACGGCACTGCTCCCCCTCCACTGCCACCGGTGATGCTGCCACGTTGGGTATTGCTGCCCCGTCGTACAGAGCGTGTCTTGTAACCCGTCGCGAGATCCAACAGGGTCAAGCCCAACGACCACATGTCCACCGCCGACGTCAACGAGCAGCGGCCGTGTGCAGCGTCGCCGTCGTGGTCGGCGTCGTGGAAGGTGCCGCGTTTCTTGTGCAGCACCTCCGGCGGGACGTACGGCAGCGTCTTGTAGTCCAGCGATTGCAGGTAGATGTCCTCCAGCATCATGGCGGCACTGAGATCGATCACGGAGACTTTCATTGCGGCCCCGTGACCGCGGATCCACAACGCGTCGGGGCGTAAATCGCGCATCACAAACGCCTCCTGCGTCAACGGATGGCGTTGTGCATGCAGATACGTCAGATACGGAATCAACTGCAAGGCAATGGCGGTGATTTCGGTCGTATCGAGCACCGGCAAATGATCCGAGCGAGACAACGACCGATCGGCGGTTAAAACGGTCGCCGGACGACCTTCCTCGGGCAACGGGGCGATGACATTGTGAATATCCACACTGCTGACGACGGAATCCAACAGGGGCTGTAACGTAGGGTGCGAGAACGATTGAATCGTGCGGCTGACTTGGACCGCGTGTTCTTGCGATTTCGGATTCTGCGCGAGGTTCTTTACGGGTTTGAGGACGACGTCTTTGCCCGTTCGTCGTTCTTTGGCGTGGAATAAACAGACCAGATTCGTGGTCGATTATCGACTTCGCCCGAGGTCTGCTCACTGCGCGCCGCCGTCGTCTTGATCTATCGGAGCGCACAGCCGCCCCTCCCTACGATTGCATCAAGATGCTTGGAGGCGAGGTGTGGCAGCATCGTGTGGACTTCCAACTTCAACAGCAGTCTGAGATCTATCATTCATCACGGTCGGTCTGGGGTCGTTGTGTATTGTGGGCGTTGGTTTTTGGAATGCGGAGTTTTCGTGGAGTATTTATATCGATTTCCGGAATTCGCTGACGCGGAGCATTTGCGGTACCCAGATCTCCAGAGCCCCAGATCGTGTTGAGGTGACTATTTCGCGGAACGTGAGGAGACATTGCAGTGACTCGCAGGAATCGGGTCGGCGGGCGAGAATTTTTCTTTTGTACTGCTGACTGTTCGTGCACAATGTTTTGTCGAAAATTCGAAGACATTAGACATCAAAGAAAGATGAGTTCTTCCACGGGAGACTGTTATGCGGGACGCATCGGAAGCAATCCTACAAAAGCGACTGGACGTAATATTGGTGCCAAAGGCGACCATGATGTCTGCGTCGACAATAGGACCGACGACCATATTGAATCTAATAATTTGAATACCAAGTGGCCAGAAATGGGCTCTTGCAATGCTGATCTGGTGGAGGAAGTTCCTCCTGATTTTTACCCTGACGGTAACCAGAAAACAAGGTTTCCTAGTGGTGACGATTCGCTCCTCGATGACGATGACAATAAAGTCATCCAGGACACCAACGAGCTCGCCAACGAGCTCACCAAAGAAATTTATGCTTTTCGAAGAAGCGAAGATTATCGGAAGGGCTGCCTTGGGTGGGAGGTAAAGCTAAAAACGATCGCGGATGAGGAAACGAAAACAAGTACTAATATGACAATGAATATGAGATGGGACTATAAACTTATTGGCTACTTATGTCATTGGAAAATGGTGGATGGGAACGTAGTGGCTTTGTATGTGAAGAAAGATTTAGCGAATCCGAAAGAAGATTGGACTACAGTATCAATCCAAAGCAATCTCCTTATCGGCAAATCTGAGAGATTCCCATATAATATACCGATAGAAACCGATAGAAAGTGGTCGTTGGCAAAAACCTTCACAAATAGAATGAATGATATCAAGAAGGTTTCGTATCATATTATCGACAACTATCATGGGCCTGTTGTGTTGATTGAAGGTCTTTTATGGAAAATGATACGTCAGTGGCCGAAAGTTATCAATAATTACAAAACGTTGGCGAACAAATTGGCCGAAAATAATCTACAATGTGTCTCAATCTTGGGCTTTCAGTGTGGTGGTCAATCTATCGTGACGATTGCGGCCAATATAACTCCCGAACCGAAGGATGGCCGTAAAGATGGGAGGATGACGCTTACTCCCGCGACAACAGAAGCTGGGCGACCTAGTAAGTGTGCTGGAACCCATCACGCCGAATTTGTGGGTTGTGTGATGGTCGATAAGTACTTGGATGAGAATGATATTCCTGGTGACGCGTATTTATCAAGCTTTGACGTGAGTGGGGGTAAAGAGGCTTGTCCAGCGTGTAGGGCGGATATTGCCGGCCTTTTCGCCAAACGAAATACTTTTTGTGCCTTTGACAACTTACGCAACTGCTACTGCGAGGCCGTAGAGAGCGTATTCGTAGACTCGAAAGATCGTGCGACATGGAAAAAGAATGGTGGAAACATGGCATCGGTGAACTTGAAAAGGGGACGTAAATAGTTCAACGGCTGTTAGTGGTCTCTCTGCCGCGTCTCTGAATCATCCGTTGAACGATTGTCGCCTCTTAATCCGCTGCAGATCTTGAAGAGGAGACGCGCGTTTGGCTGCTGCACTTTGCTGTCGCTATGACTATTTCGGTTTTTCACTGTTACTCCATCGATCGTCATTTAATGTGTGTTTCCTACTGATTTTCTCGAACCTCTCCTCGTCACTGCGATCATAAGCGACCTACCCTCTGTCTTTTTGCCCACTTTTCTCCTTCTCCGCTGTCCCTGTCTCCATCTCCTCGCCGTCTCTACGGCCATCAATGTCCCATGCGATTCTAGTCCTGTTCGTTGTTTCTACATATCGCGTTGTGTTGTATTTATCGCTGTCATACTCATCACTGCTCGGTCGTCTCTTGCCTATACGTCGCCTATCGTTGTCGTGGCCGGTCGTTCTTTCCATGACATTTATTTGCACTTCGCCTCGGTCGTTGTCACGTGCGCTCCGGCTCCCGACACGTTCGTGCGTACGTATCTAGCCCCTTCCTTTCCCCACCCGCCTGTTCCCTTCCGCCTTTCCCTTCGGAAGCAAAGACATCAAAAGAAAAGAAAAACAAAAAAATACTTATACATTCGTTCTGCTCACAGCGCTCGCTCAATGCACGCTGTCCTAAAATGAAAAACAAAAATAAACATAAAGAAACAAGAAAAGAGAAGAAAGCCACACCAAATAGAGAAGAAAGTCCTGAAACATTCGTTGTGTAATCCCTAATTCGTTTGGACACTCCTCTCTCGTAGACTACTTGTGTGAGTGTACTGTGACAGGAGGGAGCAAGCCGCTGTCATCACGACACATGGCCAACGGACCGTAACGTCCGGCTGACGACGACGCGGCTATTTCCGAATCAATTCCTTGCGCAACCGGTCGACTTCCTCGCGCAACGACGCGTTCTCTTCCCGCAGCTGCACATTCGCTTGTGTCTGTAACGAACAGAACAGAGACACACGTTAGACGAGGGGTGGGGGAGGGGGAGCCGCACAGGTGACGAGCGGTGGGGAGGGCAGCACACGCTGGGACGGTACCTGCTGCTGGATCTGCTGTTGGGCGCTGGTGTCCTCGTGGGCGACCCGTTGGCGCAGGGCCTCGTGGTCCCTGGTCAACGTGGCGTAGTCGCGACGCAGGCGCTGCAGCTCTTCCTCCTACACGAGTGGGCGTACATTGGTCGTGGTGGGACGTGGGTGTTAATGTCGTCGCATTGTCGATGAAGAAATGTACAGTCCATTGGCGGTGTGTGTGTGTGTTACCTGTTCGGCCACCCGCAGCGCGTGCACCGCGTTGTCGTGGCGCAACAACTCGCGGTCGTAGGTGTCGGACGCTTGTTCCATGGCGGCGGTCACACGGTAGTCGGGATCCTCCACGAGACAACCACGAATCAGGCCCTGCACCCACGGCGACAACTGATGAAACAGCTGGCGCTGGACCTCGGTGAGCTTCGGGTAGATCGACTCGTCGAACGACGTTGCGACGGTGACGGTGCCCGTGAGGGGGTTCATTCCAGACGATGATAATGAGGCCCCCTCCACGGCCGCCAAGGCCGCGAATTGGTGTTGGAGGAGGGCGGACTGTTGCCCACTCGTCCGACGGTGGAGGAGCATCGTGTGCGCGTTCAACCCCGCTCCCGCTCCCGCTCCCGCCCCATCGAAGGCAATGCCGCCTGTGGAAGCCGAAGACGCCGGCGGCAACGTGATGCCTGGTTCATTCATCATCGCCTGGAGCGAGGAGCCGCTGTTCGACCGGGTCATCGACAGTGCGCTGTTCGGCGTCTGCACACCCGACGACGGCACTGCTCCTGCACTGCCACCGGTGATGCTGCCACGTTGGGTATTGCTGCCCCGTCGTACAGAGCGTGTCTTGTAACCCGTCGCGAGATCCAACAGGGTCAAGCCCAACGACCACATGTCCACCGCCGACGTCAACGAGCAGCGGCCGTGTGCAGCGTCGCCGTCGTGGTCGGCGTCGTGGAAGGTGCCGCGTTTCTTGTGCAGCACCTCCGGCGGGACGTACGGCAGCGTCTTGTAGTCCAGCGATTGCAGGTAGATGTCCTCCAGCATCATGGCGGCACTGAGATCGATCACGGAGACTTTCATTGCGGCCCCGTGACCGCGGATCCACAACGCGTCGGGGCGTAAATCGCGCATCACAAACGCCTCCTGCGTCAACGGATGGCGTTGTGCATGCAGATACGTCAGATACGGAATCAACTGCAAGGCAATGGCGGTGATTTCGGTCGTATCGAGCACCGGCAAATGATCCGAGCGAGACAACGACCGATCGGCGGTTAAAACGGTCGCCGGACGACCTTCCTCGGGCAACGGGGCGATGACATTGTGAATATCCACACTGCTGACGACGGAATCCAACAGGGGCTGTAACGTAGGGTGCGAGAACGATTGAATCGTGCGGCTGACTTGGACCGCGTGTTCTTGCGATTTCGGATTCTGCGCGAGGTTCTTGACGGGTTTGAGGACGACGTCTTTGCCAGTTCGTCGTTCTTTGGCATGGAACAACCCTAGTTCCTTGAAGGAAGGGGTCTCTTGTCCCTGTACTTCGTATCGTTCACTTGCAAACGAGGCCATGATGATGATATTGTAGGTGAGGAAGATCGATCACAGTAACAAATCGATATCGATGTCTTCTGACCACAGTTTATCCACAGCAGCGCACTCGAGATGAACTTGTAGACTTCGACCCACAAAATAAAACAGTGATGGTCGCTCGTCCTTCGCTCAAGCTTCTTTCTAGAGCCTCCTCTTCCACGAGACAGAGTCGTTGGTCTTTTTCGCTGTGAGCGAACATCGCCGCGCCGCGCACAGCGCACAAACTGCGGGCGTTTCGGATTTGCGGACATCGTCGCTGATACCCAATAGGTACCCCCAACCCCTCACCCCTCACCCCTCACCCCTCACCACACCCCCTTCCACTCACATATGTTGCCACTTCGAGTGTCCCTTGTTGAATGGGAGGCACACCTACTTAAAACGTGGGCACAGAGACAATACGCAACGACAAGTACACTGATGGTTACAGAGCTTACAACAGCTTCATCCGTGGGCGAAGGGCCAAACAAGCCTTCAACGTGGAATACGTCGCTTGGGCCGTTGAGTTGTACGGAGCCCATCGGCTTGTTATCATTCTACCCAAAGTCGGACCGAGCACTTGGCTCATGTTGGGTTGACCGACGACAAGCATTCGATCGTTCAGACGACCACCAACATTGGTAGTCGTGAGTTGGCGCACGTCGCTGTCGAGTGGTCGGTTGGTGATCACGGCGGGAATCATCGCCAAATGGCACCGCGAGCTTTGCTTCACAACTTCATAAGCGCTCGTCACTCTCCCTTCGACTTCATCTTTTGTAACCGACTGATTGATAAGCGAGGGCGAGAAGTCGGCAAAGATCGACAGAAGGCCACACGACGATCCTTCAGCGGTTGGGACATTGGCTGCCATGATTACGTTGATCGACGCTTCTTTCGTGTTTACGACGATGCGTCCGTAGCTGAGATGCTTCTTGACCGTACGGGAATCCACCTCAGGGAAAGGGCTGCCCTGCCATCGTAGCACACTGTCAGTACTTTCTCTGGTACACGGGCTCGATGGACGCTGCACTTGGGGAGATGCCGGCGAGTCTACCCCCGGGTTGGGAAGCAACATGTCGACCGTCACGTCAGGTAACGTCTGCAGCAAGTAATGGCGCTTTATGCCCAGGTAGAGCGCGATGAGCATCAAGAAGTGCAATGTATCTCTCAGACGGTCAATGAAGTACACCAAGCCGTTGGTGGCGTCGATATAGTAGTAGCCGCCCAGGAGATGCTGTCGGAGAACGTCGTCCATGATGATTCTTGGGAGATACGCTTGGGCGAGAGGGACCTTGTCCGAAGGAACGAGAAGTATTGGCCCTGCTGCGTCCAACGTCTCCAAAGTCAACTGCGAATCGGCGGTGAGGGAGTGGAAGGGACTAGTATGAAGACCACAAATGGCGAGGGCGAGTAACTCATTTGCGTCGGTTGAGGCGAGGCCTTTGGTGATTCGAGATACGTATCCTTCGACAGCTTTCCGACTCGCTCGGATGGACTCCGGATCAAAGTGAAACTCCAGCATACTGATCGCAATACCAATGAGGTGGAGGTGGGCACCCAGATCGTGTAGCAGGGCTCGAAACGTAGGGTTTTGAAGATACGTCTCGTTCAGCCCCACGTCGTATCGAAGTACCCTTTCAATGTGCTCATCAGAGAATATCGGTGTCCTCATTACCAACACATCAATGCCTCGTCGCTTGCAAGCCTCCTGAAACGGATGCAGCATCGCACCGGCAAACACAACGGAGACGATGCCGTTGGGGAACACGGTTTGTTGGATCTGCTGCAATACTTCGTCGTATGCCGATCCAGTGGCAGTGTCACCAACTTTCGCAAAGTCATCAATCGTCAAATAGAAAAACAGGCAATCGTTCGAAGAGAGATGACATATGCCACGGTGGTGGTCAATGATCGCTTCGAGACACTGTTGAATGGTCAGCGATTCATCGAGTTGTAACTTAGAACCGTCTTCCCACGAAAGCCCCAAGTAATTCGCAACTATCCGTCGGTTGGTTGCCAACGCTATGCTCGTGTTCCATTCTTCCGGTGACAGCTCCGAGCATTTCCCAAATGAAATGTGTATTTCCAAAGCGTTGTTGTCGAGAACTTCTTGAACAAGCAGATTTCTAGAGAATGTACGGAGCAACGTAATCCCGTTGCTGAGCAATGCTGTTTTCCCACATCCATTGCAAAGGGTTACTATCGGAGACACCTGTGGTTGCCCAGTTGCCAAAGGAAACTGTTGATCGTGATGCTGTGCAAGCTGTGTGCCACATCGCTCTTGAAATCGAAGTGTGCCACCAAATCCGGGATATGAGGTGGGCGCGTTTCGCATACGATAAATCATGTGGTGCTGAATTAAAGCGCCCCACTAAGAAAGGTTCAAAACCATGGATGGGCGGAGATGCTGACTAACCTTTCGTTCCGCAAGGGAACACCTGGAAGGGTCCCAAGAGATACGCAGCACATCAGCTAATTTCTGTTTGGCTTCCTCGTGGGTCATCTCAGTGTTGCATGCTATCTTTTGATGCATGTTCCCAACCAAACAAGTGTGGTTCTCGTCTCCATTGCTGGCATACGATCACAGAGCCATCATCACCGATCGTGGTGGTGGTGCGATGAGCGACCGACACAAAGCACAGACGACAAACGAGGACGCGTGAAAGGAGGGTGCCCTTTCGTCCCTCCCCACTTGCAGTCCTAATCCCTCACGTACGGCGCAAGTCAAATGTGGCGGTTTCATTTGTTTGTCCATTTGAGACTACATACTGCTGCCGATCTGACCCATAGTGGTTGCCATACGTTATGAAATCCGAAGGTGCCCAGATGGGAAAGTTGCATGGTTGACTTCTTTGTTGTGATTCGTTCGCACGAACGGTCAAATAGAGACTTCGTATTGTATCATACTTACTATATACAAGGGTTGAGCGGTGGTGACTATTAGTGATGAAGGTAAGAAGGTGCCTTCGACACAATTCCCATTATACGAGTGACAACATAATACGAGAGAGGTTTTCAGCGATCGATATCGATATCATCATACCCCAAAGCTTCATCAAGAAGTAGGATGCCATGTAGCGGCGAACACAGTGTCAGACAGATATTGATGGCCAGCGAGTACATAGTCGTCTCCGCGCCACCCCTGACCGAAACAAATACATACAGTACATAGACTATTAGCAACAAGTCACACTGGTTCAACGGGAAAAGAATGTTGATGACCCCCGTCCGCCGCCATTGTAGCAGGGAGCTGTAGAAATGAGGAATAGGGGAGCCCGCAAGGGTCTATTGGTGGAGGTTGTGTCCTTTGGTGTCGCAGTTTGCGAGCCTTGCCTTGACCATTGTTGCGTATGTACTGACGAACACGCCGACCAAACTCGTTCACATCCGGCAACTGCAACGGATGGATGTCGTTTTACAAATGATCCATGAAGATATTCGACGCCGACTCTCTCTGCCACACAGGGTTACGCTTCACCGCGTACCCCGTGAGTTCTTGGCGCATAAACGGGTCCCGCCATACCCAATCAATGACATTCACCTCCGCGGTGTTCGCCAAGTCGATCATACGTGCAACAGTCGTTTGATTCCGAACGACGTACCCGGACGAATGATACGTGCGCTCAATACGACACAATTGTGATCCCTGGGTCACGTATTCTTCGGTATGATTCTTATGTGACTCTTGATTCGACACACTGTAGACCGTGTGGTTGTTCGCCCTCTCACCCACACCTGCGTGGCGGCATTTCAACGAAAACGTTGAGGGAAACAACAATTCCCAGTCGTCTGGCAGAACCGACTCGAGAAACTGGGAAGGGAGATAATACGGGAGATTGTTCGCCATGTCCACATCTTCTTCTAAGATCAGGAACGGCCCGGGAAGAAACGAGCCCGT
The DNA here is from genome assembly GCA_008000375.1 of Poteriospumella lacustris. Taxonomy (NCBI): domain Eukaryota; class Chrysophyceae; order Chromulinales; family Dinobryaceae; genus Poteriospumella; species Poteriospumella lacustris. The sequence continues at coordinate 11,497 of SMOI01000420.1, read as the reverse complement.
TCCGTTGTGAATATCGAAATACACTTGCAAATGGCTCTGCCAACAGCCCGTACTTCCCCAATTCCGACGTGCATCGGGATTGGCACGTAAATCCTCCCGTACGGACGTCAGATTCATTTTCGTGGCCGGATGGAGTCGGTCGTTGACCACCAAATCGGTCATGGGATGGTGCCCATGATGGAAATTGACCGCCGCGAACCGTTCGTACGGTATACTCAGATTGTGCAGCCGCTGCGCAATGTGGTTCATACGATCACGTCGCGAGTCCAAGTTGATGACGTAAGTTTTCGAAATGCCGTGTTTTATGTGAAGTTCATGTGAAGGATCGGTTCGTTGTGGCGACTGGTGAAGAAGAATACGATCGAAGGGAATCGTCGACGAAGATGATGGTTAACGGACAAGACCGGGATGACCATGAATATCAAAGAACCGAACCAAAGAAATATGGTGTATTCGATGCTCTTCAATGTTTACGAAAGATAGTTTGGTCCGTTTGTCGTTATTATGACCGAAAGCAGAGGTGGCTTGGCTGTGTGTGAAAGAATCAGTTGTGGTACTATGCTTTGACAGAGCTTTTTGGTAACCATCTCAACGAACAGAGCCAACAGAATTCTTCACACTATGTATCAGGAGCAGCTGCTGGACTGGACAGTCTTCTTCGTTCGAGCCAAATTCTGTTCTGAGTTCAACCAAACATCGACGTCACCAAAACTTGGCACCAAAACTTAACTCAGCTGCTGCATGATGACGATGACCATGGGAGAGAGTGCGGTGTCGTCCCAGATTCCCAGAGCACAGCAAAGTGCCCAGACCGGCCAGCTCGCTGCTCGTCGGTGCAGCGGAAGACAGAAGATGGAAGATGGACGAGGCAAACAACAGAGATCATTGAAAAAGGAAAAGACATGGGCATATATATTTCAGACCCCCCCTTCCCCGTAAATTGTATACCGTGTGTGGGTGGAGATAGAGAGAAAAAAATAGAAACAGCGATAAAATAACAGAGAGGGATAGTTCCACCGGAGAGAAAAACCAACAACAAAATAATGTTGACGGATCGTGTGGCTCGTACGTTGGAAGTGGTCACGGTAGTGGATGGGGTTCTCTTCATCTTGGAACTCTTGAAAGTGATTGCTTGTATCGTCATATTGTCCAATGCGGAAGATCCATCGGAAACCTCGAGCCTGCCCATGGAACAACCAGCGGTGGTACACGTGTTTTCCAAAAGTTTGGGGGTGATCATTGCACAGACACTGTTTACCTCTCTCGTCTTCCTTTTCCAGCAGGAGAACATCTTGCTCAATCAAATTAAACTGTCGCTCTCCCATTCCTTGACACGCAAGTGCATACGCAACTGGCATAACTTTGTGTTCACGGCCTTGGAGGCGGGTGCCCTGCTGATCGTTTGGACGAACGAGACGGCCTATGACTCGACCTTGTTCAATGTTTGGATTGCGCTCTTGTTTTTCTTTCGTTTCATCGAACTATGGCTGGGAACCATACTGGCGGGTGCTGGTAGCGGTGGTGGCTGGTGCCGTGCCGTGCGGTTCGACGCGATCTGCTGGGTGTACGTGCGGATGGTGTTTTTCTTACTCGTGGGCTGTCAATCAGTGGCTTGCGAAGTGCGCGGTCGTTTGTTTGGTTCCATTCTCTCTTCGTCGTTTGCCCAGTACATGGCGTTGTACAAGGAGATACCCGCGGTCGCCGCGGAGGATGGGGCAACGTCGTCCATAACCGAGACAGAGACAGCCGCCCCTCCTTCTCCTCCTCTGTCTCCTCCACCTCCTCCCACCCGCTCCTGTACCTGGGATATCATGTACACGGTCTTTCTGTTCAAAATCTGCATCGCCATCGCCGTCGTCTCGGTGATCTTGTCGAATGTCGCGGTCGCGTCCACCGACGACACCAGTGGCCCGTATTCCATCGATACCTGTGACCGCGATTGTCGTCTCCGGGACTTCCATTTCACCCTCCAACTCTGCGCAGCCGCGCTGTGCCTCTATGCGCTGCAAATGGCCCTCACCGCCTGGTGCAACCGCTACCAGCCCACGATCCGTCCGTACGACGCCTTCATCGACATGGTGATCGGCTTTGACCTCAACGCGGCCGTGTTGACCTTCCTCTTGGACCCGTTCCTCTGCCTGGTCTCGTCCTTGGACTGTGCCGCCGATATCTTGGTCTTTGTCGCCTACGAGCACAGCCATGTCACACCCAAATACGGCCGTTTACTCGCCAAGTTCTTCGTGATGCTGCTGACGTGCACCCCCGTGCTCCTCGTGGGCCAACGCCTGTGGCGGAAGAGCGCTCATCGTCCCGCCCAATGGCGATTCTCGGCAGTGGTGATGGCGCTGACCTGTGCCGACGTGATCGTCTTGTTTCTCTTGACGCGGGCCACTCAAGTCGCGGTGATGCCGGTCAGTCTCTTGTCCTTCTTGTCGCGTCTGCGGACAAGGTATTTCCCGGCGAAGCACCAGCAGGCATTGGGCACTGAACGGCCCTCCGAAATGGTCGCGTCGTCGCCGTCGCCGTCGAAAGGGGATCCGTTGCTGTTGTCGTTGGCGTTTCGTCGTGCGAAATGGATCGACGACCCGCCCACCACCCCGCGCTGGGTCACGTGGCGCCGGGCCCTGGTCAAACTGTGTTCTCGGTATACGGTCGTGTATTCCCTGCTGAAAATGCTCACGTGCATTGTCTATTCGTTGATTGCGAACCAGGGGTACCGCTCCTGTGGCCTGGACGCCTGGGGTACCTACGGCGACCCGTTGACCTGTCACGAACCCCTCGTCTGTCGCGCCTTTTGTCCCGGGTGGTCGTATCTCTCTGAGGGCGCACAACATGGCTACAGCCACCCCCCGCAGTTTACCTACGATGAACCAGCAGGCACCTGTACCGTCGAAGTGGCGGGCAATTGCACGTGCACGAACTGGTGGATCTTCCAGTTTCTGGTGATTCTGGGGCATCTGGTCCACTTTGGGATTCAGTGTTGGTTCTACGTCCACTACGACCACTTCGACCCGCAGCAACACCAAATCCTCTGTGTCGAACAATACGCCCTCGTCGGCGACAACGTCACGTGGTTGTTTACTTACCCGGCGATGGGTTGGTTGGCCGTGGTGGAGTTTGGGATTTTGGTGTTGGTCTGGGTCGAGGTGTTCACCCACAACGGGTCGTACTGTGTGCACCCCGGTTCGTATGAGTTGAATGCGTCGAACAGTGCCTTGGTCTGGGCGGTCTTGAACACCTTTGTCGAGATTTACAAGGCCAACCTGTCGATTGCGACGCGTGCGCGGGAACAGGGGCAGTGGGTGCGGATGGGGGCGGCCCTCGTGCGGGTGGATTTGTTCGTCTTTTACGCCTCGACGCTGGTCTTTCAGACGTTGCTCTTCCCCATCTCGGTCTTTGCGGCGGTGTTTACTGCCTTGACGCAGGACCCGGAGGAAGAGAAGGCCGAGGACGCGGCGGGAGGGGGCGATGTACCTCGTCCGGTGGACGCGGTGGACCGCGGTAGTGCCCCACACGACAGCGAGTCCCTTGTACGTCCCTCTGCCTCTGGAACGTCGGCGTTGTCGTTGTCGGCAGCGCTTAATCCGCTTCAACACCCTTCGGCGGTGTCGTCCTCGGCCTCGTCGGTGGCGGTGGTCGAGCTGCGTCACAGCAGCAGCCACAGCGACCCGCGCTCTACCACCACCACCGCTGTCACTGCTGGCGCCCACGACGATGTGTAGCCGTGTGGGGTGGCAGCAGCAGTGGTGGTGGTGGTGGTGGTGGTGGTGATGGGTAGGCACATCTGTTATGGTCATCTGTTATTATATCGTAGCTGTCGCGGTCACACCGTGACCGTTGCTGTGTTTGTGTGTGTTGGGTACCAGGGCCCGCCTTGATTGATACAGTTCCCTTGGGGCCCTCTGTGCATCTTTTTGCCATTTGTTTGTGCGTTGTTTGTGTGTTGTTTGTGTGTTTACGTTGCTCATAGAAGAACCACGTTGGCTGTAGAGGGGAGGTGAGAGGTGAGGGGGCACCCCCCCCCCCACACACACACACACACGTTTGTTGTTGTTGCTGTTGTTGTGTACGTAGCTTGTAGACTGCTGGCTGTAGCTGTAGTGTAGTCGTGGTTTGGGTTTAGTTCTGTAGCTTTGGGGTGCTTGACTTGATACGCAGTGCTTAATACCACCCACTGTAATACGAATGCGCCTTTGACCCGCCACCTGCCACCCGCCACCTGCCACCTGCCACCTGCCACCTGCCTGCGGTCCTGGTACAGTCCGTCTACTTTGCATGGCAGCACCTGTGTGGGCAGACTGCGGATGGAGATGTACCATCCTCATCCTCATCATGTTACGCTATCCACTCGACCGTCGACCGTCCGCCGGTGGAAAGTCACTTTGATTGAAGAACGCTTTTTCGTTTGAGTTGCGAGGCCGTTCGGTCAGGCACATACACATTCAAGGTATAGACACGCAGACGCGTCATTGATGACTTTGCGTTGATCATGGATTCGTGGTGGGTTCTGCTGGCGACCACGTGGCTCCTCCTCCTCGTGAGCTGCGTCGCCACGGCCTCCTCCTCTGGTGGTGCAAGCAGTAGTGAAAGCAAGACCACCACCGCTGATGAGACATTCTGGTTGCAAACATTCTTCGGGGACGAAGAAATCGCTGCTTATCGCGCGAAGTTCCACGCGACTGCGACCCCCGCATCGAAGAACAAGAAGAAACCCTCCACCGCTACCGCCTCTACCAAGCCTTCTCTGTACTCTTTCTTTGAACACGATGCCATATTCAACGCCACGGAGATGTACTCCGAGAACGTAACGATGATCGACCTCTTCGACCTGCCACAAGTGACGCAGTGGTGTGATCTCGACCGCTTACCCACCGAATCGCAACGATTCACGCCGTGTCGAGGTCCGTATCAAAACGTTTTACTCTGGAAAACACCGTTTACGACCCCAAACCCGTACCCACCGTCGGGGTTGAGCCAATACCACGCACTGGTGCCGCATCTCTTCGCCATTCGCGACGTGTTCATCACCTGGAACGGTCAAATCTTCGATTTGTCGGACCGACGCCCGTGGAAATGGCCCTCCCCGCACCATCCCGAGGCCCCATTACCCCAATACTCCTACCCGACCCGAAATTATCGCCATGGCGGCTGCGCCGACCTGTCGTGGGCCAGTGGCTGGGCGAACCTCACGATGGCCTATTTTCATCGTCGTATCTTCCACCACACGCCCATCCTCAACCTCAATCACCCGTACGAAGGCAATGTCTTCCACGAAGTCATTGAAATCTACGCCCAACTGTTCACCTTTCGCCCGTTGCTCCAACGGTGGCCGCGTATGCCCATCGTCATGAGCGCGCGCATGTACCACACGGTGACCAAATACTGGCCGCTGTTGCGTTGGTACGGCGTCCTGCACGAGTCGCTGGAGGAATTGAACCTGCAGTACTTCACCGACGAGCGAGAACTGGTGCTGGCGCCGTATATCATCACCCCGGTGCTGGGCGAGTGTTGCATGCTGCTGCCGTCGCTGGTCACGACGCTGAAGGCGGCGATTGAGGCGCACATCCCGCCGTATCTACAGCAGCAACAGCAGCAGCAGCAGCAACAACAACAGCAACAGCAGCAACAGCAACAGCAACAGGGAATGGACTGGTGGAGGGACAGTGAAGAGGTCGTGCCGGCGTTTGATGGGCCCATGGCCTCGTATGGGCCACCACAGTCACCGCCAGCCGAGAGCACACCCACCACCACTGCCACCATTGCCACTGCCACTGTCACTGCCACCACCGTCGCTGCCTCAACAACCGCCACCACCGCCGCTACCACCGCTACCACCGCCCTCCACCAGCAGCAGCAGGAGAAGAAGTACATCATCCTGTACGACCGTGGGCACGACGCCTACCGCCGCATGCTCTACGCCGACGACGTCTGGAGCCTGTTGGGCGAACGGTTGGCAAAGCCCCGCGGGTACCACCTGCGACGGTTCTACGGGCGCAACGAGAGCTTCGCCCAGATCGTGACGTGGTTCCACCAGGCGGTGCTGATCGTCGGCGTCCACGGCGCCGGCCTGACGAACATTCTCTTCGCGCGGCCGAACACGACGGTGGTGGAGATCCGGCCCGAGAACTTCGCCGTGACGACGATTGAGCATCTGGGGCGCAGTCTGGGGCTGCGGTACCACGTGTTCCACTGTGGTCGCGGCCGGTACCGGGGGCCGATTCCGATCAAACCGTATCAGTTGGTCGACTATTTGATGCCCCTCGTGCCCTGAGAGAGAGACAGGGGGGGGGGCTCCAGTGGACGGTGACGGTAGCCGCGTGCCAGTCGGTGAGAGAGGCGGGGAGGGAGGGTGCTACAGTGTAACGGTACTGCCTCGTCTCTCTTTCTCTCCCCCTGTGGTATGATACAGCCGCGTGGAGGTGTCTGTGTGTACTCAGGAGTACTCATAATGTGTAGTCCAACGCAGTCGGTAGCGGTGCGGTGTAGTCCAGGGTTCCCCAACCACCCGGTAGTACTGTCTACTGTGTGCATATGTGCTGTATAGTGTATAGTGTGGTGTATAAATACGTTGTATACAATGCGCTGCACGATGCTGCAGCAACAGCAGCGGCAGCAGCGGCAGCAGCGGTAATAAATATATAGAGAGAAAGAAGGGCGCCGTCTCGTAGGTGTGTGGCGTGGTGTGCTCTGTACAGAGCAACAGGCGACACGGTCGTGTGTGGTGCAGTGGTGGTGAGGGGAGGGGGTGCAGCGGGGCTCTACTTGTCCTCTTCCTCCAGCGGGTGGACCGAGGGGCGACGCTGCGTCTGCAACGCGTACACAACGACAGCGTAAGAGAGCAGTACATGAGAGGGAGGGACGGACAGAGACACACTCACCTTGGCCGCGGGCTTCGCTGTTTCCTCCTCCGCCGCAGCGGCAGCAGCACCGGCACCGGCACTGGCACCGGCGCTCGCCGACGAAGCGGACGCCGACGCTTTGCCAATCTAATCCATTGCCGTCCGTTAAAACACGAGCAGCTCTAAGTGGCGATGCAGCAGGGAGGTGGTACGTACCGGAGAGAGCGGTTCGTCGGCGGCGGAGGCGGCGGTCTCGCTGCTGTAGAGGTGGTTGAGGGGCGCCAGTTCGATCTCAATGGCCGGCTCGGTGGGGGCGACTTCTCCCGCGTGTTCGAGTTTGTGCACGCGGGTGCGCAGCGTGTGTACTTCAGCTTGCAACGAGGTGACTTCGGTGCGCAAGGTGATCGTCTCTTGTTTGCCGGCGGCCACTTCCGCCCGCAGCGTCAGCAGTTCTTGTTTCAGCGCCAGCAGCAACGCGGCGGTGGTGGTGTCATCGTGATGATGGTGGTTGTGGTGATGGTGATGATGCTGCAGATAACAGACAAGCGGCGCAGGGTGAGAAGAGGCCAACGACTAGTCCACCGCCAACACAGCGGCCCACACAACACACAACGCCAACGTACCTCGCTCATGTTCTCTCCTCTCGTCTCCGTCTAGTTGGGAAGTGTTTCTTCTGTCGGGGTATAGTTGTCTGATGAGACGTTCGGCCGAGAAGATCTGCTTTTCCTGTTCGTTGAGCTGCCCGCGGCCGCGGCGACGAAGATCCTGCGACGAAAGGAACCGTCGCTATGTTTGCATCCGTTTCTCAACGTTCAACGCTTAGTTTGACGGTCGATCGACACTCTTCAGCGGAACCTTGTACATGTTGGCTCGTTATCCCAGTATATATGATTTCATTGATACACTGTCGGAAGTACAGCTATTTCGTGTACGTAGACTTGTACTGAAGGCTACAGACAGTGCTGTTTAGTTGGCTTCTTTGAAGTACACACGGAACATCGTACATATCTCGTGACAGAGTAACATCATCTTCCGCAGTATCTGCAGTCTTCTAGTGTACGGCAGCAGTCTGTGCCATGAGAACCCTGAGCCGAGAACATCGCGGTCAGTCACAATCGATTCGTTCAGTTTCTTTCACCCGCACGTCCATCGGGATACTCATTGTAAGGGCTATCGCCTTGTGACAAGGTGCAGAATTGGCTCTTGGACACGCAGTGGTTCGTTATTCGTTGTCGCTCAGCCGCCGCCGTTCTCACACAGCGACCGACACCCGAGCGAGAATGCAGCGGTCGATCATCGACATTGTACGGGAACAACCCCGTGTGTTCGTGGACAGCTTGTACCTGGGCAAAGCAGACTCCCCCGCGCAGCAGCATGCCACAGGACGCTACAACATCCACGCCAGCCAGGCGGTCTTCCAGTCGCTGTCGGCCTACGCCAAACTCATCGTCATGCGTGTGCTCTACACGACCGAGCAGTTCACCCTGCACGACATCACCCTGCAGCTGTTGCCCATGGGCGAAGGTGCACGCAACAAGATCCTGGAAGAGCTGATTTCGTTGTATATCGTCGTCCCCGCCGCGACAGCCACAGCCACAGCGGCGGCGACCGATGACCCCGCCGGTCTCAACGACGACGACGAGGCGATGATCGTCGACGAGGTGCTGGCCAATGAAACTGCCTCCAGTCAGAAGAACGAGGGCATCTCCCTCCATCTCCAACGCAAACGCCCGTTTCTCTTGAACCCGGCCTTCCAAGCGTCGCTACAGGCGGCGCTGCTCACCCCGCAACACCCCTGGGCCGACCACGACCTCACCACCGCCAGTACCGCTCAGAACAACAACAACGCGCGTACCGCTCAATATCCACCGCCTAGCCCCGCACAGATCCTGGAGAACTTCCACGAGCGGTGGAACCTGATGCTGCAATTCCTCGTGGGCATGGTGCCCGCCTCCGCCTTCAAAACCAACGTCGTCGTGCCGTTCACCTATTACGCCGGCCTCATGGCGCTCAAGCCGCGTACGACCGATGTCTTTGAAATCACGGAGAAAGGCTACGTGTTTATGCTGAAGAACCTGTCGAATCAGATTTGGGACTACGTCATCGCGCAGATCTCGCGCGAGGCGTTGACCTCGTCCGACCGCGTCGAAGTGCTGTCGTTCCTCTTTGCCCTCGCGTATACCCAGTTTGGCAACGGTTACCCGGTCAGTGGGTTGACAAAGGCACAGAAACAGTTGATGTTTGAGCTGTCGGAGGTGGGGCTGTTGTACCTGCGCGACAAGAAGGCGCCGTGCTTCTACCCGACGCCCGAGGCCATCAATTTGGTCTTTGGGGCCCGTACAGCCGCCTCGTCCTCTTCCTCCTCCTCCTCGTCCGCTTCGTCCTCCTCGTCGGGGGGCTCTGCCTCGTCGGTGGACCAAGCGCTGGACCGTGTCAAAGCCACCGCCACCGCCACCGCCTCGACCGCCACCGCCACCGCCTCAGCGGCGACGCGACCGTTACAAATCATCGTCGAGACGAATTTACAAGTGACCGCGTACGTCTCCACGCCGCTGCACGTGGCGCTGCTGAAGATCTTCGTGGAGGTGTCCGTGCAGCTGCCGAACATGGTGCTGGGCCGCCTGACGCGCGACAAGTCGAAGAACGCCTTCCGCATGGGCATGAAGACCTCGCGCATCATCGACTTCCTCACCACACACGCCCATCCCCACGTCATCCACAAGCGACAGCAGGCCCTGGCTGCCGCCGCTGCGGCCGCTGGTACGTCCGGCTCGTCCGGGGCGGGGGCCGGGCAGCCGGAGAGCAGCCAGCAGCAGCACCAGCTGGCGACGCAGTCGATCTTACCGGCGAACGTGATCGATCAGTTGCAGCTGTGGGAGAACGAGTTGTACCGCATGGACGTCACCGAGGCCATGGTCGTGGACCTGCGCGACGTCTTCCTCGTCACGTACGAGCGGTTTCGCGAGTTGGTCAGTGACCTGCAGTCGGCGAAGCTGCTGCTCTGGGTCAGCGACCGCGGCGAGAAGCTCGTGAGCTGTCGCCACTGCCCCGAGGCCCAGGCGATGATCCAACGCTTTGTGACCGACCGCATTCCCAAGTACACGTATTAGTTGGTTAGGTGGGGGGGGGGTTAGTGTGTGGCGTGTCGCGTGTCACGTGTCGCGTGTCGCGTACCGCGCACCGTCCGTCAGTGTGTCTTCTGCATCCATTGTCAGTGTAGTGTAAAATAAAATAAAACTATGGATCGAACTGTGTGCGCTGCGAACTTGACTTGTGAGAGCATTGGATGGTTGGGCTCGTGGTTACCGGTACGCAGTGGGTAGAAAAGTAGAAAAGTAGGCAGGCTGGGGATATTTGGGGTTTGGGGTTCTGTTGTTTGGGGTTTTCTGGGGAGAAGTAGGATTTGCGCAGGCGATTTTTTTCGTCGGCGATGCGGCGGCGGCGGCGGCGGCGTCTTTTTGAGTTGTCGGTCGAACGAAGATGATTGGGGCTCATATCTTTATCGGCCTGCAAGGGTATAGCAAAGTGCCTCCATCCGTACAAAAAATACGTGAGTGGTTTATTGTTGGTGTAGGGACGATTGAGCCAAGAAACACGAGAAATAGAATTAAAGAAGAGGACACAGTATGGGGCTCTGGTGGATTGCGGTGTTCTTTGTCTGGACCTGGCTTCCTCACAGCTCTGTCGAAGCAGTGTACGTCATTCGCCATGTTGTTGCTTTGCTTGTGGATGCTGATCGTCTGTTCTGTTCTGTTGTGTGTGTGTAGCTGTCCGAACTGGTGCAACCAACGCGGTATCTGCGCCGATCCGCATATCAACGGCGGCCATTGCGTATGTGAATACGGTTTCACGGGCGATGACTGTGCGCAACGGTACTGTCCAATGGGCTTCGACCCCGAACAGGCGCGGTCGATGACGAATCGTCGTACGGTGCGACTGGAGACCGGCCACTTGGGCGGCGTGATGCAGGGGCGACTCGAATTCACCTTTGGCGGGGCCTCCGTCGTCCTCGAAGCGGACGCCACCGTGATGGATTCCGCGCTGTGCACGTACATCCTCAGCGGCCTGAAATCCATTCGCCAGGTCACCTGCGAACGGGAAACCGTCAACCGCGACGGTCGCTTCGGTGCCTACCGCATCACGCTGATCGACTTCCCTTCCTTTCCCCCGTACATGAACAACTACGTCTACCACACGGGCAACCCCCCGCGGGACGCGTTCAGCTGCGACGTGACGCAGGTCGACGCCGAACAGGCGATCGGCCCGTACTGCCGCGTCACCGACGTCGTCACCGACGGCATTCCCGCCTTCACCGAGTGCGCCAACCACGGCGAATGCCAACGCCTCGCCGGGGGCAAGTGTCTCTGTCAGGCCGGGTACCGCGGCGCGGCCTGTGACGATACCCGCGACCACGACGACATCGCCGTGACCGACCACGTCGGTCCGTTCTTCGCCGCGTCGCTCGTCAAATGGCAGGTGAACCGCACGGAACACGCCGAGTTCAACGTGTGGAACGCGCAGATTGGCCCCGTCAACGTCACCTCGCTGCGGGGCGATCGGCTGCTGCGCCATCGCGGCGCGATGGTCGTCGAGAACGCGTCGTTCAGCGTCGTGCAACTCGCCGCCGACGACCTCGCGAAGCTCTCGACGACGGTGGC